>CABFWO010009675.1:0-11314 GCA_902155825.1 Timema genevievae
ATCTAAAACCATCGTACGAGCGTTCCCAGATCTAAAAGGACCCATCTAAAACCATCGTACGAGCGTTCCCAGATCTTAAAGGACCCTTCTAAAACCATCGTACGAGGGTTCCCAGATCTAAAAAGACCCATCTAAAATCATCGTATATACTATACGCCGCAAAGTGGTGCCTGTATATAAAGTTGTAGACTATAGAGTAGTATTTCTCCAAGTGTGGCTTTCGAACCAATGGTGGTCCGTGATGGCCTGTCAAGTAGCCCACGAGATTCCAGAAAGTTTCTTAGTAAAAATTCACTAAAGAATGTTTATCACATAGATTACTAAAAAATTAAATGCAAAAGATTAAATATGAAATATCCATACTATGTCGTAATTATTTTCTCGATACACACAAGTCACATAACAAAAGAAGGGATTAGGTGGACTGGGCACCACTAATGACCCCAGGCTACCATCAACATTTCGTCCCCCAAGGGGGAATGGTCGCTGCTACCTTGTAACACGATTTCCCTCCCAGGGTGGATTGGGCACTGCTAACAAACATTTGGAAATTGTAGTAATTTTTTTTTAATTAAATAGTCAATTCATACAATTAATCTTATCAACCTCAAAATGTGTCAGTTATGGTAAAGCGTTTCCAAGAACGACACTGATACAAAACCTGTTGTGCATGTGGAACACATGGTAATTCTCACTGAGACGTAAGAGGTCAATTCAGCATATCAGGTGTGTGTTCAATTTCATACTGACTGAGCCACTTAGCACAATAAAAATATTCGTTCCATTTCTGAGCTTCTTCACATAGGAGTGTGTGATTCTGGTAACGTTTCCAAAGAGGCCACATGTCTCCGCTGTTGTGTGATGAAATCATATCATTTGACGCCATCAAGGCCACTTAAAATATAAACAATAGCTCACTCAAAATAAAACTGATGACTGAGGCCATTGACATTGTCTTATCGAGTTCACGTTCATACTATTTATAATTGAATATCATTATATCAAGCTATAAATAATGGTGATTGATTGAAGATACATGTCGTGAATTCTTCATCTTTGCGCCCAAAATGATCCCCAAGATGCGCCATATTTGCTCCAACTCTCTATTCACTAAACAAGGAACAAACTGCTGGTAAACCCTGTGATGGCGCTATAATAACGTCATCATTTGCGCTTTTTTTTTACTAATAAGTGTAAAGAATTTACCTCCAAAGTCAATGCTAGTTTATTTAAAAGTGGGGCTATTTTCAAACAAAAATAAATGTATTATAAAATACTTATCTATATTACTAGTTAAAACCTTTCATTGAGCTTATAAAACTTTAAAACATATTTTAATAAAATCCTCATACGCCACATTTATTGACGAATGTTAGTGAAATACAAAATCTCTTTGGATATAATGTTGACCTCAATGGTCTTGGGGAAAGTTCTCCCCTTAGAACCCGATGTTTTTGGGTTCAAACCCAAACGAGGTCAAACGATTTATCTTTATCGATAAAAATACCTTTTCTGCCAAAATTGGTAGCCTTTTCGCTCTCTGTCATGGAAATTGTCGTCTGCTGATATAAAAAGTCGGTTCAGAAAGTGAACGCTAAATACCTAGAATAGATTTTCTTTTTAATATAATGAAATACTCCACAGTTTTGTATTTGATTATGTTTTGTTTTATTTGTTGTTGTTTTGTTTTATATAATAACGAAAGGAATGTCATTGCGCTGTGTTCTTTCAAAACGTATGTTATTTGAGTTATTTTATCATTAATTTTAGTACAGTTAACTAAGTGTATGACGATAATATGCCACCATTTTAATTTATTAAAGGGACATAACTCTTGAATTGGTGCAAATATTATGTGTGAACTTATTCTCAAACTGCACCGGTTTTTTAAAAATCTAATACGGATTTAGGCCCATCTTTAAAAGCTGCGCAGGTGCATTTGTTTGACGTCTTTATTGAATCCAGCGTTTATACGCTTTAAGTGCAAGACATGAATATTTGTACTTGCTCACCTCTGACTGGAAGATCAGGGTTTTAATTTCTGTCCGATTCACATGTGGTGAATTTACACATGATATGTCCACGGCGTTTCTCTCATCATCTCTTAAAGATAATTTGGGTGTATTTCTTTCTAAACCAGTGGTTCCCAAACTTTCTTTAGTTGTGGGCCATTTGAATTATTATTATTATTATTATTATTATTATTATTATTATTATTATTATTATTTAGCACCGCGTCTTACTAGCCGTTCGGGTTATACGCTTAAGTACTAATTACGCTAATGGATTAGGAATCGGGAAGGTTGAATTGAGAGGAAGTGAGCCCGCATTTTCGTGGAGGGAGAGTGGAAAACCATTTAGGGAAAATCACCCTCAGTTCACCCGACCAAGATTCAAACCTCTATCTCCCCGTCCTCGGCAGTCGAGCTCAACATGACTAGCGCGTTAGCCAACTACGCCACCGAGGCGGGTGCCATTTGAAAATTTAACCAAGAAGCTGCAGTCCACTCTTAAAAACATTACATATTAACTTTGGGACCCACAGTTTTTTCCAGGGCTTCTAACAAAGAATACCAGTATATTTTAATTACAGCTATATTCATGTTAAATCAATAAAATTAGTATTATTTTTTGTTCTACCCATATGGATATTATGTATATTTTAAAGGTAGTATTTTATATAAAACATTCTTAGATAGATACAAATTTGTAAGCATAACCGTAATTAGTTACTTAATGGAATTAGGAATTCGAAAGTTAATTGCCGTACTTACAAAAGTACGCCACCTATCCCTATCTTGAGTTAATTCTATCCAGTCTACCTCATTACACGCTATCTCTCCATTATAATGTTATCCTCCCATCTGCGTCTAGGTCTTCCTGATGGTATCTTCCCATTGGGTTTACCAGTCAATACGCTGAACATGGTTATAGATTCTCCCATGCTCGCTGCATGTCCTAACCACCGTAATCTGTGATACTTGACTATCCTAACAGTGTTTGTGAAAAGTACAGTATATGTAGCGCATCAATATATAACCTTTTGTACTCCCCAGTACCCTCAACCCTTTTTGGACCAAGCAACTTGTTTTAGAACCTACTAAAATTATTTTCGTAATAAAATGCTAGTGACCATATTTCACAACTATAGAGAACAACCAGTAAAACTATTGTTTTGTATTATTCTGAATTTTACATCCAGGTGAGATGTTAACAACTTACTGGCCGAATAATAGCATGAATTTGCCTACTGTATTCATGTCCTAATTTATATTCTAATATCATAATTTCT
The DNA here is from genome assembly GCA_902155825.1 of Timema genevievae. Lineage (NCBI taxonomy): Eukaryota > Metazoa > Arthropoda > Insecta > Phasmatodea > Timematidae > Timema > Timema genevievae. The sequence continues at coordinate 3,293 of CABFWO010009675.1, forward strand.
AGTTAAAAATTGTTCCTAAATAATTAAACGCATTAACGTTGGCAAATGATATGTTGTTCTCATTAATCTGTAGATTGTCGTTCTGGATCTAGGTTCTCTGTGTGAAAATATACTTAGTCTTTTCAGGGTTCACTTCTAAACCCATTTCATTAAGTATAGGCTTACAAAAACGTATTAAAGTGAGAAGAAGAAAACCTAAATCAACGCCCGAATAGACGACAAAATTTGTTTTATTATATAAAAATATTTAGTTTAATTTTCTACGCATTGTAATTTCAACCATTCCTGAATAGTTGCCATGACATGATTATAAAACCTAGTAAAATTACTAAATACTTATGATATATTCAAAAATTACTGTTGAGATTACCTACTGCCCGGAATCTTTGGCTAAGCGCGGTAATTCTCTAACTCTGAGCTTTCAGTGCTACCCGTTCCCATGATCATTTTTAATCATATTTTAAGGCAGAGTCCATGATGGACGTGTGTAAATCATCGGCTACAATGAGCTATCATTTATACTAGAGCCACTGGCTAATCAGGGGCCAGATATATACTGCAGGGTACAATTACAGTAATTGTACGGTATGTAATTTAAGGATAATTTCTATCTTCTAAGCTTCACTATTCGTGTACAGTTGATTGTATAAGCGTTAGATTTCTTCCGTGCAAATAAAGAGTTTTGGGGGTTTATTTTTAGTTATAATAGAGAAGCTAAGTATATTCTACAAAAATATTGACTTGCTACAAACATATTTTTTTTACATATTCTGAATCACTATTGTTAATTATATTAACATCAGTTCATGGTTAAAAAATGTTTTATTTCAATAATACGTAACATATTTAGTAGTTTAAAAGAAAAACAATTATACATAATTATCAATTTACAACACATTCTATAATAAAGTGCGACACCATTATCTATTAAACATTTGTGTATATGCCATATTAATACATAAATCAAGACAGCACAACGTAAAACACGATTTACTCTTCATAGCCACTAGGAGAAACCAGCACGGAACTGAACCCCGGCCACCAGAGAGCAGATATGTTGCTCCTCTGAATTCTGCTGGTCCACCCAATTTTCTACTCGGAACCCAAGCCTTTCTGTCGGGAGGGTGTACGTCACGTTATCCGAGGATTGGAGGAATACAAAGAACATGTAGCGGTGGTTACCAGAGCCTTCAGGAGGAGCGGGCGCAGCATAGCCTGTAACATGTAACAGTGGTCATGAGAGTCTTCAGGAGGAGTGGGTGCAACATAGCATGTAACATGTAACAGTGATCACCAAAGCCTTTAGGAGAGGTGGGTGCAGCATAGTCTGTAACATGTAACAGTGGTCACCAAAGCCTTCAGGAGGGGTGGGTGCAACATAGCCTGTAGCATGTAGCAGTGGTTACCAGAGTCTTCAGGAAGAGTGGGTGCAACATAACTTGTTATATGTAACAGTGGTCACCAGAGCCTTCAGGAGGGGCTGGTACAGCATAGCCTGTAACATGTAGCAGTGGTCACCAGAGTCTTCAGGAAGAGTGGGTGCAACATAGCATGTAACATGTAACAGTGGTCACCAAAGCCTTTAGGAGGGGTGGGTGCAACATAGCCTGTAACATGTAACAGTGGTCACCAGAGTCTTCAGGAAGAGTGGGTGCAACATAACTTGTTATATGTAACAGTGGTCACCAGAGCCTTCAGGAGGGGTGGGTGCAACATAGCCTGTAACATGTAACAGTGGTCACCAGAGTCTTCAGGAGGGGCGGGCGCAGCATAGCCTGTACATGTAACAGTGGTCACCAGAATCTTCAGGAAGAGTGGGTGCAACATAACTTGTTATATGTAACAGTGGTCACCAGAGCCTTCAGGAGGGGCTGGCACAGCATAGCCTGTAACATGTAACAGTGGTCATGAGAGTCTTCAGGAGGAGTGGGTGCAACATAGCATGTAACATGTAACAGTGGTCACCAAAGCCTTCAGGAGGGGCTGGCACAGCATAGCCTGTAACATGTAGCAGTGGTCACCAGAGTCTTCAGGAAGAGTGGGTGCAACATAGCCTGTAACATGTAACAGTGTTCGCCAGAGTCTTCAGGAGGAGTGGGTGCATTATAGCCTGTAACATTCACAAGTACAACGACCATGAGTCATGTCGGCGGTTAAATGGTTTAAGGCAGGGGTCGGAAAGCTTTTAGAACCTTGATCGACTTAATAATTTTGAAAAGTCCCTTGATCACCCATAACTCCACTCTATTTTTTTTTCTATACTCGTACATTTTATATTTATTCCTTTCCTCGAATAATTATTATTGCCCCACCAATTTAGAAAAAAATAAGATAAATAAAATGTACATTTTATACTAAGCGATATAAATTAATTAACTATTTAAATTTCTTTATATGACCCCGATCAAGGTAAATTTGGTAGCATTAAAATATTATTTTAAAGTACTTGATATATATTTTAACTTAAGGCGTCAAATAGTGGCTTTTAAGAAGAATGTGGTCTTCTTACGCGATCTATTAAAAACTGCCATAGATCGATTAGTCGATTGTGATGGACTGGTTACCACCAGCTGGTCTAAGTCATCATTCATCTTAATAAATTGGTCTATCAATGATTGGGAAGTAGGGGTTCTAGCCCCGGTCATCTTTACTAAAGTTGTGTTTTACTAAATTATTTACTACTCTTCTTCCAAGCAAATGTGAGCAAACATTCTCAAAATTCCAACCTTCTTCATCTTTAACACATTAGTGTTCTTGTTCTCAAGTTGTCTCTTTTAATATATCCTATTATTAATAAAAAAAAAATTTTTTTTAATGTTATCATTAGTAAACATTTTATTTATTTTAATTTTCTAACACTACAATTTTACCACTATTTCACTATATAGATAGCCTACAGACCCTTACTAGTGATAACCAACTTTTACAAATTAATTCATCGACATATGAATAGCACTGAAACTTAAATTCTTCTAGAAAGAAGATGGAATATCATTAATGTAAAAGAAAACTCTCATAATATACTAACATTTAAAAAAATAATCACCCGGCTGGAATTTGAACCTTGGTAGTTTTGGTCAGAATCAAGAGCACCAACTTTGTCAGAAGCTGTTAGTATGAGTGTACTAAGCTACATATTATAATAAAGTGATTATTATATTAATTATTTTGATCAATGAGGGCGCCAAATATATTAAGGACCGAAACTCAGACGTTAGTCAATCCCCTTTCTGATCTTAACTTTTTTTTAGCACCGCTTTTATTAACCGTTATGGTTGTAAGCTTATGTACTAATTAGACTAATGTTTTTAGGCATGAAGAAGGCTATATTTAGATAAAGTGTACCCACATTTGTGTGTAGGTAGAGGGGAATTCCATTTTAGAAAAAAACACTATTAGCACACCCGACTGAGATTCGATCTTTGATCTACTCATCGTCGGCAGTCTGATCAGCTGCGAAAGTGACGCCTTAAGCTATGCGGTCGCCGAAGCGAGCCTGGAACTTCATATTTGCCCATTATATCATGTAGTTTAATACCGACGAGGGGCTGAAGAGAATAAATAATGTAAATATATTTAAAATTATATTAATGTTCAATTTTCAATAAGTGGTCAAACAAAACTAATATTTGATTATTTGATTGTCTTGCCAGGAAAAGAATAGCATAAATAAATATTGGTAGGTTTTTTGGAAATTATATAGCTTCGTGTTAACTTTTGAAAATGTATCTATAACAAATAAATAAGGTTTTTAATTGATAAATTTACAGAATACCACCTTAAATTGTAATTACTTACTTTCTAAAACATTTGCAGAGTCAAAGTTTCCTGTTCGGAAATCATCACCCTGGGGAAAAAAATCATTCACAATACATGGTTAATCTACTGCGTATAATAATTAATTGGCTGGGAGAAAGTTGGCGTCATTGGTCAAATATCGGGTTTTTATGGGTATGGAATTTACTAAATCTAATTTCAATTAAGCATACGTAAGGCTGTATGTTCTACAACTGGAATATTTAACATCGTTTTTCAACTGGTGTGCCGCGGCACACTGATGTCTCACAAATGGTCAGGTGTGCCGCAGGAGTTATAAGGGAAGGTCGAAAAGAAGCGAGAACTTTTTATAAGCTATGATCAACACTATTTTTAACAGGTCTCGTGGTGTAGTGGTCAGTGAACCTGAATAAAAGCCTAGGAGTCCCAGGTTTGAGTCCCGGCTGGTACATTGGGTAGTTTTCCCTTAAGAGGAATGATACCAATAGTCACCATGATTTTATTAATTAAGCTTCAGTTAGGTTAAGACCCAACAACTTCATAGTGACTATCATCACATCATCTCATTGCGGCTACGACGTGTAGACAACCTCCTACGGTGTACTCTGGCCAACGTTCTGTGCCACCAGAGCGGCTAAAAGTCTACACATAAGGCGACCAAATCTGGATAGCAAAGTTCCTCCCGGTCATATACATATATATATGATAAAAACAAAAAAACACTATTTTTAAAAATAACACAACTATTAGAGTTTTAGTCATTGAACTTTTGGATACAATTCTTAATATTCGTGTTTTTTAATGATAGAGTTTCTACTTTTAAAAAAAATATGGGCTACCTTGAGAGTTTCAGTGTACCGTGAGTTGAAAAGGGTTGAATATCTATGGTTTAACAGTTGTGTAGCAAATAATTACAGGTAACACTTTTAAATATGACACAATAAAAGGTAAATAATCCATGGGTAGAAGACAGGCCATACTTGCGAATTATTCATCGCGAATAGAAGAGCCGAAAGTAAAGCCCAGTTAATAATACGGATAACCCAAGGTAGCTCACTTTAGCAACCAGAATTCTGTCGATAGGCAGTACTTATGTGGTATGATACCACACACATATTTATTTTACAAACGTTATGTAAATTAATTTTTAAAATGATTCTTAGATTTCTGTCAAACAGAATTTTATATATTTTCTTAGAAATGAAATCTAGGATATTTTCACAAATTTTAAAAGACAAAGATATTCTTAATAAATGGTAGATAAGGGTTAATCAATGTATTTTAATCTTGAAGGGATAACGTTCTACAGCTATTACCGTAGTTTTACAGAAACAATTTTTGAAAAAAAAAAAATAACTTATACACTGAAAATGAACTCAAAGATATATGTTTTTAGCACAGCGTCTTACTATCCTTTTTGGTTATACGCTTATTTTCTAATTATTCTAATGGTTTTAGGTATTAGTAAGGTTATATTTATAGTAAGTCTACCCGCATTTGCATCGAGGAAGAGTGGGAAACTAATTTGGAAAACCACCCACAGTACACTCGATCGTGATTTGAGCGTCGATACCCCCATCATCGGCAGTCTAGTCTACAGCGAGAGTAGCGAGTTAGACCAGGCAGCCACCGAACGGGGTCAACGATATTTAATATCAAATTAATTTTTAATTAGGAACTAAAGTTATAGTAAAAATATATCTTCCTCGTGGAATGATTGAATCTCCTATATATATTTAGAAAATATAAAACCACATCTGGTTGTTAGGTCGCAATTATGATTGTAGTCAATAAAGAATTTTAAGACATGATTTGGTAAATTAATATGAAGTTATTTCAAGTTAGAACCTTGTAGATAAACACCTGTATTTGAATAAAGAGAAAGGTTTTTTTTTTTCTGTACCGGTATGTTAGCTACGAGCCAGTGAAGGTAGGCTTCGCCTTTTTTCGCATTGGGTATGTCAGGATCAATTTCAAGAAGAGTGTAGGATTCATTCTGAAACACAGAATACATATGAGTGAACCTGTGAGGGCGCTCTTTGGAGGATCGACTTCATTTTCACATTTAATTCAATTATTATATATCAATTTGGAACAGACTTAAAATAAATGTTATGGTACATTGCACAGATGTTCTTTATCTTTTATCTTAAAATAGTGACACTTAGTAAAATATACATTGTTAAAGAAATAATCCACCAAATAAGTACATTGTTACTGAAACGTTGATAAAAGAGGAACATATTTGTCTCCCAACGAGCACAACAATCAATTACACAATTCAAAGGCGTGAATAAAAATATATATATTTACTTATAGCTCAGAAACTATTGGTTTTATAAAAGTATATTTCATGTTAAGGATTTTTATCTTTAATAGTACTATAACACTACAAGGATAAGCTATTTAGAATCTCAAATAGTGGCAGAGAAATTATCAAAATTGTAAATTTCCTCTTAAGTTAATTATCATTGTCATTTTCTTAAGAAAATGAGAGTTGTTTTCATTTTGTTTGTAATGTTAAACGGTGCTTAGGTATAATAAAAACTGTTTTAACGGATTTCAAGAAAATAGGTTTGTTCTCTTTTTACCTTCAGTAAATCACCCTTAAAATTTAGTAGCTAATATCTAATTCCAAAAATTCCTCAGAGGAAACTTATGACAACTCCAGATACTAAGTTTTGGCTCGATAGGTAAAATTGTTTTGGGTTCTAGGCTGAAATACAGACACACAGACGCCATCGTGAAAACAACTTTTTCGGTATCAGAGGGTCATGAAACATCGACGTTTATTAAAATCTCAAATTTGATTTTATTGACAGTAACAACAATAATTATTCTCTCTCCAGGGGGGTTAAGAGAAGATAAATAGTGACATCACTATGGTGAATCTAAAGTTGCTTTGAAATATTTCATTTCAGTCTTTGATATGATCAAATATTACAGAGGATAATTATTTTCCTATGAGACGCGATTCTCGTTATCATCTTTCAAACTCTTCTTGTCTTAATTTTTATTGTATTTTACACTAAGATAGTACTAATATAAACATATAATAATGTATAATGATGGAGTGCCATCAAAGACTTTTAAAAGGTTTTCAAGCAAGCTGTGCTTTTTGTATCATTTTATTTTTGTTGCTGTTTTAAAAACAATTTGTATTCATTGGAGTATTATTATTATTATTATTATTATTACTATCATCATCATCATCATTATGATTGGCAACGCTCTTTACTACCCGTTTGGGTTATACGCACTTACGCTAATGTGCAATAGTAGGGTGATTGTGAGATGAAATTGGAGAACCTACAGTTTAACGTGGAATCTGAACCACGGTGGAGGCCTGGCATTCCCTACATTCACAAGTTGTGATTAATACACGTATTGTCAGAAGTGAATAAATGGTTTGGTAATCAGATAAATCTGTGTTGGGACCAAGGATTGAACCCTGGACCCCCAGCACAGAAGTCCGACACCTTAGCCCTAGACCACCAGGTCACCTTCATTGGATTAACAAACACTTGTTCTAAAATAAACATTGATAAAGACCTTTCTCAACAATTCTGTTGTAAAAACAAAATTAATAGATCTGTTTAAGTTTGACACTAAGTAAAATTTTAAAAAACCACAAACGTTAAATAAAAATGAATGAAGCAGATTAAGTAAACATAATTATATTGAAACAATATAATAATGTCACTGTTAAAATTGTAAACACAATGTTTGTCATCAATAGTTAAAAGGAACAATACAATATAATTTTATTTAAAAATTGTTATTAAGTTTAATACATGTAACATCAATAAAACAGTAACAGTGCCTCAGGATAATACCTAAATGTATTCTAAAATTACATATATTTAAATTTACTGATTTTTTATTAATAATCATTCAAACATCAATAAAATATGATAGTATATTGTTTATGTAATAATGAATATATTAGAGAAGGACGCCCACAATATTTATTTTATAACAAAAATTGGCTCTTACATAGAACACAAAATATTAGCCAAAAAAACTATTTATTTAAATTCTATACTTACTTCGATATTTCTCTCAGTAAATGGACCACCTTGATCAACCAAATTTAGCTCTATTTTCTAATGGTATGGAAAAAAACGTAGATTATTATTATTATTATTATTATTATTATTATTATTATTATTATTATAGTCATATATATCATTATAGTCAGTTGGCGCTTGCCGTGAGTGGACGTGTTTTTACGGAGCTCCGCAA
>CABFWO010009676.1:0-11313 GCA_902155825.1 Timema genevievae
TATTCTGCAGTCATGTGTGGAGGTGTAGCATACCGCGCGGGCGTTTAGCCAAGCAAGTTGCTACCTTTCAATCTCGACGGAGGGTATATTATTCCGTTCAGAAATCTTACGAGTTTATAGAAAGAGAGAGAAAGTCTGTGCGGTGTGCCGTACCATTTATTTTTTAAAGATCTAAGGTGTGTGAAGCGATCCGGCTGAAGAAAATTCACACACATACATATAAGTGCATTGTTCATATGGGTCACTCTGCAATTGTCTTGTTTATTTTTGTTATTATTTTGTAAGTCCTCCCTCTGTCCCTTAAGGACGCAGGACGTGTACACTTCATTCCTTATTCTGTTTTTCCTCGGGACAGCTAACATGCTCCTCACAAATCTCATTAATTAACTAGTTGTTACAATATATTATTCGTGTACACTTGGGTAAAAATATTAGTCAGTAATATTTTTTTACTTGTTTTAAAACTGTATAGAGTAATTAAATGTTGGCCAATAATCACTGTATTAACTATCAATAATCAATACTACCATATTTATATTTTTTATACATAAATATTTAAGTTGTATAATCAGAGCTACGGAGTTAGGTTCATGTGTATATATACTAACCTGCAAATGTTAGTGATACTTCCCGCTTAATATCACTGTTAAAAGAATTGCCTTACCAATCTATCTCACGGCGTTAACTGTATTTCTTTGAAGTTTACATGCGCGATCTCGCTCTTTTATTTTTTTACTTTCTCTCGACACGTCGGCGTGATCGTCAAAAAAATCTAGCTCTAGAGTTTGATAAATGTCGACGTTTATGACTCCTTTAAACCAAAAAGGTTGTTTTCACGATGCCATCTGTATGTATGTCTATATTTTAATTATATTTCATCAAATTGTCTATAATGTAATTGTAAAGGCTTAGATGGAACGAAGGTGTTGTTTATATATAAACATGCTTCTAACAACTTGATTGAAATATGTTGTAAATTTATTTCGAATAAACCGTCTGTTTCTTACGACAAAAATGAAAATCTTTAATTGATTGGAAGTTAGTTAAATAAAGTAAAGGGCATATTTAAATCTAAAATATTGTTACCAAAGCTCAAGTAATATTTTAGAATGTGTGTGTAAGTTTTTTTATTATTTGTGTGTGTTAGTCAAGGATTGAGCTAGTAATTTAGTTCCATGCACTATTGCACTATTTAAATGGGACAAGTTCATAGTAATAAAAAAGAAGGATAAAACGGAAAAATTGTATTCCAAATAGCAACATAATATTGTTGAGAGTTAATTTAAAATAAAAATACCAGGGAAGGTCATACAACTTAAATGAAATTACTATGCAGGGAAGATGAGCTAACTATATTATCAATTTAATAAATACGTGGAGTAGGATTTTGGTAGAAAAATATCTTTTTAAATTTCTTTTTTCTTTTTGTCAACATTGAACATATTTTATCATGTTATTAGTTTAATTTTATAAATATTGATGAAATCTATCAACAGTGATAGCTGCAGATCAAATGATCTGAACTATACGTGAGAGAAGGTTAGTAGCTTTTCTAGCTTTCAGAAAAGCTCATTCCTGTATAAATGGGACTGTATATTAGTCCACGCAAATTCACTGTACAATATAATATTTCTAGTGACGAAACTCGAAAATACAAATATAATTGGTTAATTTAATCTTTAGCCATTATTATTAACAATAAAATTCAAAGTTTCAGTCAAAATTAACTTGCTATAAATAAAAATCACATCCCATGTCATGCCCCTAAGGTGGGGGTGTTGGGTACGCGATAAAAGGCTAGTATTTTTTCAGTTTTTATAGAAAAACATTTTTTGGACAAAATAAATAAAATAACGTTACAGTAGAAACATAGATTATATGTTTCTTCACATGTTAATATCGACAGTTGTTGAATACCTGTAATAAGCATAGTGGCATCGTGCTAAAGGTCGGTGCCTTCTGGAGAGTTGGTGTGACTCCTGAGGATTGGTACGCTGCCTTTGTACTACTTCCGTTATAAGTAGTACACAGCGCTACAGTGGAGCCGTCTTTCGCCTGACCCGACCTGGTCCGATCCAACCCGACTCTAGTGCCTACACTGGACACGTATGAAAATAACCATTTTGACTAGAGATATTGTATGGGAGCTTCAACAAAGCCGTAGACAGGAGGAGGTTTGGGGGTTCAACCCCACCCCCCCACCCCACCGACATTTGAATTTTATTTAAATATTATTTATGGTTGAAACAAGATCAAAATAAAGGTACATAAGAAAAGTTGTAAAAATAGTCCCTGACACCATTCTTATGTTAAAATACATTTTTACCAATATTTAATGATTCGTACTGTAACAAACACGGTTTTCAGACCTAATCAAATCCGTTACAGAAGATGGATTGATCCATCGAAAGGCCGCCGATAGCCACTTTAATCGCTCGCCTGATATGGGAAGCTATTTTATCTTTAGTTCTTAAATGGTTTGCTCTTTTGTCTTTATTTCATCTTTAAATGGGATTGTTATATCAATGGTAACTATGTTTTAAATGGTTAAGTTCTGTTTTTTACTAACGTAGTTCTCTGGTCCAAGCGTAGTATCAAGGAGCTTTGGAAAAGATCTCGATGGTCTTGAGATTCATTTCCAATGCATTCATAAAACTGTCATAAAGTTAATGAACCTCGGCTACAAAAAATGCATTGAGTTTTGTCAGTTTTGTTGCTAGTAATTTCTGTTTATTTACGATCTCTCTCGTTCTATAAACGTATATTATTGTATTATGTTTTGTTATATTTAAAATGTTTAAAGAACCTTTCTGCCTTTATAGATATAAATGTATAGCGAGCTTGATTATTATTGTTATAAAATATTTATTGGATTTAGTATGTATAAGAAACCCTTTGCCATTCATATAATGAATTAAAAGTTGGTATATATTATATCTATGATCATCTGGGTTGAAGAAAGACAATCCCAGAAGGCTGTTCGAGGACTCCAAAAAGAAAATGCATTTAAGAATGCCGTATTAATTGTTTGTGTAGGTAAAAATTGAATTTTAATTTAATGATTTACTTAGCGCGGTGATATCAGTATCGATTTATGATCAAGAATATGTCTTACCAATTATTAAAGGTATTACAATAATGAACCCGCAGGGTAATCAACAACAAACCAACAATTTAGGTAAGCGGTTGCTGGTTTATCATAATTACACCATTAGTGAAGAATATATCGAGGGTTTATTCTTTTCAACCTGACAGTTTTAGTGGCGGGAAAGTCGTTTGTTAGATGAAACACACTGTGTTGCTACGACCTGTAGATGTTGACTCTTGATTATGGTACGATTATGTTTTTAGTACCAAAACATGTCGGCTGAATAACGTTCCAGTGATTCGCAGCACATACTGGAAAACCGAAAGGAGTACAGGGACCAAAACCTCAGATAAGACTTAGATAATTATCAAACTAAATTAAACCTTTATGGAAACTTTTTTAACACTGAAATGTTACAACTCAAACCTCTAATCAATTTTGTATAACTTGTTTTAAATTTTTGTTTTCCATTGTTCCAAAGTCCAGCTTCTTTCATAACTAGTTCGTTAATGTCATAATTGTTTAAATTTTACTTTCATTTTAAATAATTGTAATTAATAGTATATTATGATATGTTATTAGTTCAATCCTATTCTACTAATATTACGTATTATATTTAACTTTACAACTAGTTCGTTAATCTTATAATTGTTTGACTTTTCTTTTGATTTTAATTAAATGTTCAGTTTGTAGTGTATTATGTCATGTTATTAGTTTGTACCTATTTGACTCATATTACAGCACTCGTTGTAAATGTAAATAGTTAATACCTTGATTGCTAACGTCCTGTAAAGGTTAATCATGTCCATTATACGCAATAGTTAATTTATCAATTATCTAATTTGAACCATACTTACATAAATTACAAAAGATAATATCCAAGTCTCAACTTATATTTTTCAATCTTTGAACTAAGTATTTTACTTCAACCAGAAACTAAACTAAACTGTATTCAATTCACATATTTATATAAATTTATTATTACCTAAACAACACTTTTCGTCGTATGAGAGACGACTTGTAAATTAATTGTATAATGTATATATATTGTTTAGTCTTAATAGGGTACGTATCATTATGTCATACTTGGTATCTCATTATTATTTTATGTCATCTATCTCAATTGACACTGGCACAGTTCTCTAAAAGTCTGACCATTTACTTATTCAACAATCTACGGTTGTGTTCCTGTACTACCTCCCTTTTTAATCTTTAGATCCTATGACACCTGGTGGTCCTGAGTTCAGTGATCGTGTCTACCGGCGGTCACTGAGTAGGGTGAACATTTTGAAGACGTCACACATAAAAAATAAAATATAATTTCTGTACACCCTGATATCGATCCACTCTAGGATAGGAAGGTGTAGGGAAGGGTGTTTAGTGTTTACAGTACAGTGGCCAGATAACAATCTGGGTATAATGAGGCAAAATGTTGACAAAAGAAATAGGAAGTATTATTGAGTGTAGGGAGAGTGATGAAAGTGGTAAGTATTTGAAATCAGGAAACTGCAAAACCTTTAAACTTTAAACTATTTGAAATGAAGAGTTCCGAATACACATGGCAAATAAGTCAGCAAAAATAAATAATTAAAGGGAGGTTCCAGCTAAGGATGGAGGGATGGGGGGGGGNNGGGATTCTAATTATCAACCACTAACGTGCAATTAGAGAAAATATAAACAGCTACAGTTTGAGAACAGCGTACCTGAAAATAAGTGCATGCTATAAATAATGTGAAGTGTAAATTTAAATTTTTATTAGTTTTGTGTGTAGTGTAGACTAGTGATGATTAGTTGATATTTGTATACTTATCCCAAATGCTAAACTTGTATTGCTAAGCTATCAATATGAACTCCAATAGCCAAACAAAACTATCTAGTCTACATTCGTTTGTTGAAGAGAAAACCTGTTTATCAAACATAAACATGTATTATTGTGGTTATAAGGGATAATTTTACTATTATTATTAATATTATTTTATTTCTATTGACTGTATTATCAAAATTGACATATACAGATCATATGACTTGACTTATGAATATATGAAAGTAGTTTTAGTAACTTTAGTAGTCGTATGACAAGTTTCTTCCTATCAGAATCTGACAATATACAGGTTCGTCGGAAGAACTGGACAACTACTAAGGGCACAACTAACTCCTGATATCCCCCACCCCCTCACGGCCATTGGCCAACCTTTTCAATACAGTCTCTCTCTATGTATTAAACATATAATACTCGGTATTCAATGTATTTGGTCAGATTGAAAATGTATTTTTGTAAAGTGAATGAGGTACAATTTTTGACAATGTAGACTTGGGTGGTCCTACCTTTTCCTCCGACGCTAATTTTTAAGCCTCTGACTCTATTGAAGAAAAACTAAATCATCACTAAAATCACCCAGACCAGACATACCTTAACTGAACAAGTGCTCATTGGAAATTTTCATAATTTAAAAGAGAGGGTTCAATGAACATTTCTAAATTAGAGATAAATATATAGCATTTACAATGTTTAAATCTCTGCCCGGAGCTACCATTAAAAAAACCCACTCCAAACAGCTTGTATATGTGTTTATTATTTATGATTTGTTTAGGTTGTGGCAGTTAGTAGGCTGAGCCCTCCATAACCCCCCTGAACCCCCCCACCCCACCCGAGATGTTCGTCTGGCTGCGGCCTTGGCTTCGACATGAGTGATTCTGATTATGATTTAGAACTAATGTTATTGTGACAGTAATTTAAATTTTAAAATGGCTAGTATGTGAAAAAGGACTTGGTTACATGAGTTCATTATGGAGAGGATTGAAAGTGAGTACTTCCCTACGTGTTTATTACCGCTGTGAGAACATCCAGAGAAGTTTAAAGATTTTCTTTCATAGGATGTCCTTATAAAAATTTGACTATTTTTTAGGTATTGAAAGAGACCTGAAAAGGACAAGCTACTTCCGAACGCGTATTGAGCAAGGATAAGTTCGATTTTGTCATTTTTCGACATATTCAAATGGAAAGAAATAGTTTTAAAAAAAAGCTAGAAAAAATAAAGTAGACACACTAGAGTTGAAGAAAAACAAATAAACAATATAAATCAAGTAGCTTACTCCACGCCTAGTTTGAACAGAATGAACAGGAAAAACAAACATGTATGAATTCGGCTGATAGTCGGGGTGACTCATAGCCGGGTCGGGTTGAGCTGTCGGGGCCAGTGTAGATGGTGTAACTGTTTACTATGTTTGAATTTTTAAGATCTGATTGGTCGGGTCGGGTCGGGTCGGGTCGGGTCGGGCGAAAGATGGCTCCAGTGTAGGTGTAGCCTAATAGCGTGGGCAGACCGGTGGGTTTCTGGGCTTTAGGGTTTTTGAGCTTTGGGGCCCGGGTCCCACCGACCGTGCGGTGAGCCGTCCGGCGCTAACCTTGACAGTTAGTTGTGCATGGGTGCCTATACTAGTACGCCCTATCAGTGGAGTGTTTACCTCTCTACGCAAGGGAAAGCGAGGAGACTGGAGCCTGGTTCTGTGAGCGGAACTGAAGTAGGCTACCACCCTGGACAGGTTGGAAGGCACAGTCCCCAGTGCCGGTCCATCCAGTGAGTGACTGGTAGAAGAGGAGGAGTTAATTATCACCTCCCTGGGCATCGGGCCTGATCCTGTTCACCCCTCCTTTCGTGGGAGGGGGCGTTTTCGGTACTCACCTTGAAACTGCCCTGGGCCTTGTTCCCAGGGGTATTTGACAACGTTATTGAAGCAACTCCATTGTACGTATGAATAAGAAGCGGCATTAGATGAGGAACTTTTTTAATGAAGATAAAAAGTCATTAAATTACAGGAAACCCTTGACATATATTATATAACTGTTGATATCTACTTGTGAAGGAAATTAAACTAAACGTTGCTACTGGAGAAATATTTTAATCATTTTGAACAAAAAAATATATATTTTTTTCAATAAGAACTGTAAAAATACTGCCCTTGACTCACGTTCCCTACACTCCCACCTTAAAAATCACTGAGACTAACGCGACTAACAATAATGCATACTAGGGTATGATTTTGGTAGGAAGAACAGTAGAAGTTACTTACTAAAGTTCCTAGAACAATTCTAATACAGTATCTTCATACATTCATGTCATGTTATCTGCAGCTGTCACTTTTGATAGATATTATCAATACCTTTAGAGTAACACAAATAATATAATGAAATTATATCAATGTTGGCAGCAAATATAATATTTTTGGATTTTCTCTATTGTTCTTCCAACCAAAATTAGGCTATAAATGTTCCCATACCACTTTATCTAAATTTTAAAAAATATATATATTACCACCCCAAAGAACAATCTGCAGTCGTAAATAATGAAACACACAGTTCATGAATACTTCTTGCTAGTCAGGATACAACGTATTTCATATCTTTGCAAGTAACAAAAAATACATTATATATATATATATACGTATCTAGCACAACCACGACAAGAATTATCCAATGTCTATTGGTGTGTAAACCAAGTCATGGTTTCGACCAGCTATGTTCATCTCTTAAATTTCATTTTGTAATAATAATAATAATAATCATAAAAAATATACTACCCTTCTCATACGACATACCCCCTCCTTTTCTCAAATTTTTTTTTCCTCTACTAAAACTCTCCGCAAAATGAAGGTTAAATGAGGCGAGAACATTTGTTCTTGCAATTAAAACTGTTCTTGGCTCCGAATTAGTCTCAAATTAGATCTGTTCCGGTTAGTTTAGTTGCTTCATGCCCTAGTAGGGGGCAGTCTCCCCCTCTAACCCCCCTCGTTTCATTCTGGATGTAGGGAGGGGGCAAGTAGGGAGGGGGGAAAACATACTGCAGAGAAACCACGGGTTTGGTGGGTTAGGAGTTAGGGAGGAAGTTTAGATTCTACCCTGCAAAGCAGTTGCTTTTTATTTTACTGTTAGGGTGGGGGACGATTTTTTTTCCCCGTGTTATATTAACTGAATTAGTGAACTCTTCAATTTCATTACTCATAATTTTTTTATAGTATCAAATATTCAAGGTTTTTTTTGGGGGGGGTGTTAGGAAGGAAAGGGTCTGGATTAAGATTTGTAAGGTAAATGTTCGTTAAGGTTTTTTCGTAAGACTAGTTTTGCAAGTCATCGTCCTCAATTTGATTTTTTTTTTTATCATATTTAGAAAATCTCATGAGAGATGAGTTGTGCCTTCCTTTTTCGTTTATTTGTTATTATTTCAATTCGTTTCAATAAGAGAGAAATGTAATTTTTCTTTATCACAGGAGAGATATGTGAGTTGTGCGTATCACACTCGTCAAATAATTGGATTAAATAAAGATTATCTTTACAATTGGAAAAATAATTTGATGTACGTACAGTCACTTTCCCTGAACTTCATAACAAATGTAGATACAATGAAATAAAACCCTAGGAGCTATTAAAAACAGATGTTACAAAATGAGGACAGTTGGTTTTTCTTAAACTAATATAACAACATTCTTCAGAGACATTTTTTTCGTGATTCTTGACTCTCCAATAAACTTAAAATTCCATTTTAATCTTTAATACTATTTTAGTTTCTCCCAGAGATAAAGTATTTTAATCGTGAGCATTTTTTACCTTGAGATAACTACGTCCTGTGCGCCCCTAAAAACAAAAAGAAGGGGTTTACCATTCTGTCTATCTATTTATCTATCTATCTATCTATCTAACTATCTATATATCTATCTATCTCTATGTCCATGCGGATGTCCAAAACAATTTGATGGGTTTTGTTTAAACATGATATTTATATGCTGTGTGTTCATTCTTCGGGAGCCATTTTATTTATTTTAAGTCTAGCTTCAAACTAGGGACAGTTTACTGATTACTAACTTTTTTTATAAATTTGACATTTTTCAAAAATGGCTCTTATGATTTTGATTAAAATTGAAATCAGGGAAATGTTAGAAATTATTTTGTTACTCGAGTTTCTTATCTTTCAG
Organism: Timema genevievae; assembly: GCA_902155825.1. Classification (NCBI taxonomy): domain Eukaryota; kingdom Metazoa; phylum Arthropoda; class Insecta; order Phasmatodea; family Timematidae; genus Timema; species Timema genevievae. Next base: position 9,056 of record CABFWO010009676.1, read on the forward strand.
CACACACTCAGTTTCGATTATATATAGACCGGCTCAAAATTTATATCTATAATAATCTATACGCTTAAGACCATGCGGCCACCGAAAAGGATTGTGTCAATATTAATCTTAAGGTTTTCTAAAATGTTACATATTTTTCAAGTGAATATATTTCAACTCGATATTGTTTCTATTATCTACTATTTGTCTAAATATTCTAACAAAATAAAATTAATATTGTCCTATATGAATTTCTCTTTACAATTTTACTTTTATATTTTCATAACTCATTTTCCATCTATTTAAACTTTGCCATGATTTTTTTATTTATCTTTGTACTTCTTTGATCGTTACATACTTTCACCCCCTTAACCCGTCACACCCCATGCGTACAGAGGCTATGAGAAGAGAGGGGTATATCTCCCTCCCTCCCTACCCCACACCCTACCACGTGACTAGGGACCGTAATTATGCCGGCCTAGCCGTAGCGTCGCGCTGTAAATCGTGGCTGGGATGAGTCATGGCCCCCTCTATCGTAACCCTGCTGCAGTGGTAATGAAGATCTACTGGTCATGGCCTCCTTTATGGCCTACAACTGTCCGACACTCGCTACATAGCCATATACACACGAGTACAGTCGAGTCTTAGCGACAGAGAATTTCGGGATATACGGCGTGATCCAAAGTAACAACGGTACTTTTTAGGGCCATTAGAATTGCTACTAATCGTAACGTTATGTTAGTTAAGATTATGTTTCGATAACCCTAACCATCAGTGGGGAATACAAGGAATATTTTATGTGGGGAGGGGTGAATTCCGCAGGGAAACAAATGGATTTTGGTAAATAATTCAACTAACATTTGATGAACTATTTGTTTCTATAACGTATGAAGAAAAGTATTTACTGATAAATTCTTCCATCACTCTAGTCTCGTATGGTTTATTGGTGACTGGAAGGCTAGTGCTTGAATCCCAGTGGAATGATTTTACTTCGAAAGTTCCCCCTCTTCCTCAACGCAAATACGGGTACACTTCCTCCAAATTCTACCTTCCTCGTCCCTACTAAATTAGTGGAAAAAAATCGCATATCCCAAACAGGTAGTAAAACGCGTAGCAAAAAAGAAAAATGCTATATTATATTTAAGAGCCTTTCTCATCCCACAGATAGCACATAACTTAGGTAGGTAATACAGTTCGAACCAGGCGTGGCATTGTGGTGCGGTTCTCTTTGTTATACTTTAGGAAACATTGTTATTATTAAGAACAGGGAAACAATTTTACCATATTTTAAAAATTTAAAACAAATTGAAAGTTAGTTACTATAAAATTTAAAAAAAACTATTTCACCGATGATCGATTCAATGTTGTCAAGTGAAGGGTGTCGATCGTTTTCTAGTTAGAGCGTAATATTTGTATCCAACATTATGGTTAATTGGTTTTGAGATGCGCTCGGAAATGATGTAGATTTGTGTAGTCAGGAGGGTAACAAAATCACTAAAAGGGAATTTTTTTATTGATATAAATTATTAATTTATTAAAAAAATGTTCCCATGTTGTTTATGGTGTAATAGTTATGACAAACAAAATAATATCTGTTAGTGGCAAATAAACAATTTAAAAAAAATCCATTTTAAATATTTTTACTTCAGCGAAAATTGTAAATTTTTAAAGATTCGATGATTCGAATTTGTATTCAAAATTCGAAATAAAGTTCAAGATTCGGAATCGAGAAACAAAGGATTCGACCCACATTTGTTTATTTTAAATATATTTTACTATAAACTAGCAGACGTACCTATCCGGTGGGTGCCCGAGGTAACCGCGTAATGCATTTCGTGGTTACCAGGGGCAACGATTTTCTTTTCTTTAAACAGACAGAAAAAAAAGCTCTTCATTTTATTTCTTCCGACCCAATTTTAAGTGAATTAACAAAAAAATCTAATCAAAAATTTAAAATTCCAGTTTCGAGATGCACATGTTTGAACACAAGAGCGACTAGTTTTAAAATGTCAGCCCTCCACGTGTGGTAGACATCACGCAGTGCTCCTGAAAAGACAAACAAATTCTTCATTTTATTAATATAAATAAACAAACACTTGTGTTTTCAAAAATATTTGAATAATCCTTTCGATTCTCCGACCTTAGAAATTGCACTTAATGATTCATCTTCATCGGTTTTATGACCTCCTTGGAAAGATAATCCTTTTAACAAATAATTAAACGCTGTTACGAGCTCAACTAGCCAGAACACTTAACCCATTCAGTTTTACAGTCACGTA
>CABFWO010009677.1:0-11312 GCA_902155825.1 Timema genevievae
CAGTACATGTTCTGTGTGCGGTGACTACTTGGTGTATGAGGTCAATACATGCGTTATATGCAGCGACTACTTGGTGTATGAGGTCAATACATGCGTTATATGCAGCGACTACTTTGTGTATGAGGTAACATGCTAGCTGTTTAGCTGTTCACAGTGCTACAGAAAATGTGGCTGCATTCACTCTCAATCTATACCTTACTCATCTATACCCCGCTAGTGTAATTGAAATGCGCTTAGTCTGGATGGGTGTTAAGACGTGTTGCAGGACACTCAGGGAGGACTCAATGGAACATACAACAGTCAACAGGAAGTATTTTTAACAATCTACATTTGTAATGAAATCAATATCAGTGGGATAGCAACAAGGTCCACCAACTGGACAACACCAATACTCCCTGGGATATAAACACATGTAGGCTGTGAATTGACTCTGGAAGTTGAGACAGTGCGTGAGGCACTTAGTGTAACACTCGTGAGTGTACTATCAGGGTAATGTGTCGTACAACAAGGGAACAAGGGACTCCAGCAATATATGGAGTAGCTTGGTTACATCCACTAATAGCCCGAGGAAAGGACCTAAGTTGCTGATGGGGCCCAAATAAATATTCCTCTAGACGGTAAAATGAGCGAACGGTAAAGGATTATCAAAAAGGAAAATGTAAAGAGAAAAAGAGAAGAAATGTAAACATTATTCCTCAAGAAATATAATCTGATTTATAAAAGGTATCAGGTCGATCCCAAGTGTCAGGACACGGTCTTAGTACGAAGGTGTACACTTCGTTTATACTGACAGTCCTACTTTGACCGATTACACTATGTATACTACGAGCTACACAGTGGTGGAACCAAGCAAGGTAAGTTTGTTTCAAACTGAGAGTACAAATTGCCACTCTATATTATCTCTCTAATCGTCGCGACGTGTGCTCGGGGTAAAAATGGCCATGTGGCAGATACTATTTAACGTAAAATGTCACCGGAAATGGTTTTTCTTATCGCTCGGTGGTTATCAGTATCCATGTCAGTTGGAACACGCACCAGTTGACATAGTTAGACACGAACAAAAACACCGATTTGCAATAACACCCACTAAAAGGTAGAATTTCCATCCGTCCGAGCCATATGTGCACACTTGTTTTTCAGACGAAACTTAATATTTACAAAATTTCAGAAAATAAATTTGGAAAACTCCCCGTGGCGAGGAATACTCTGAACAGAACCGTAGTGTACAAAAATGCAGTGTATCCATTTTTTAAACGGGCAGCAATTGAAAACATGAATAAATAATATTTTTAAATGGAATACAGTCATTTCTTAAAACGGGAATGCTATCTGGACTAGTTATTGTCAATATCATAATTTAACACATATGGTCAAACGTTTCCAGAAACTAGACTGGCTACTGAACCTGTTGGGAACTCTGGGCTGCGCATTCATGAGAGGGCAGGTTCCTAGTGGAATGGTCACGCCTCGCCGTTGATAACAAGATGGCCGCGGGATGTGCAGGAATTATATGTGTTAGAATCTATTCCTCTGTCAGACACTCCATGATTAGGAGAACAACACTGTTATGGCTGCAAAGTACCCACTAATTGGGAATAAATAAGAGCAATCAGTATACAAGTTAATAATAATCCCGTATTTAATTAATGTCGCTGTTTACATGTCACCAAGGGAAAATGAGTATCATAGTGCAAGACCAGTTACAAAGAAAGTTCAAAACATGTTTAGAATTAGTCGAACCAGTATCAAAATTATGTAAAGAAAATCTAGAAGAAACTAAATAGAAGCAGCAAATCCTGTTGGAAATCCATGCGGAACCAATATTTAAGAACGAACCAAGATGCCAATCATCCATCCATGTTGGACAAAATTCTGATAAACAAACTCATTTTAAAAGACGGATACTAATGGCAATGGAAAAGGGAAAGTGATCTATCTAGAAAGTTAAATACAGAAATAAAGTAGAGAATAGTGAAGGTAAATAGAAGTATTAGCCAGTAGCGACGCCAAATTGCCACGAGAGTAGCTAAAGCTTGATTCACACGTTCGCAGACAATAGAGAGCAGAATCTGTTTGAGTAGCGCAGCAATCCACTCACTGTATGTTGGCCCATGATGCATTGCAACGCTAACTTATAGCACACGATTATAAACAGATTTTATTTTCTAGTGGATAAACATATTATATTCTAGATCATTCTCCCGATGGATGTTTTCAAACTATACCGCTGTGTCGTGGCACAATCCAATACATCACTACACACGCTTTACATTAACGGGTTATTTCAAATCTGGCCGTACAGCGCATGGCTTTGTCAAATGCGCATGCGCACTGATTTGATATTTAATTGGATCTCCTGTGCCGAACATCTAAGGCAGAGCGGATTAAGTAGAGATGAGTTGAACTTTACAGGAACAGCTGCGCTGAACTTTTGTGATCACGTGATTATATTTCTGTTCTGCGCTATATTTTCGATGAACGTGTGCCTCCACAGTAAGTGCCTTCTATGGCAGCTCTCCGCAATAATTTTAAGTTCACGGTACATTTAAAAATCCTACATTTGATGCGGCACACTGTCTTGGTTTGGGTACGCGCCGTGACAGCAGAAAATGGATTACGTACTCTGTGTTTCAATGTTCATGTCCTGTGTTTCACAGCTCATGTCCTATGTTTTACAGCTCATGTCCTGTGTTTCACTCTTCATGTCCTAAGTTTCATAGCTCATGTCCTATATTTCACTGTTCATGTCCTGTGTTTCACAGTTCATGTCCTATGTCTCACAGCTCATGTCCTGTGTTTCACAGCTCATGTCCTATGTTTCACAGTTCATGTCCTATGTTTCACAGCTCATGTCCTATGTTTCACAGTTCATGTCCTATGTTTCACAGCTAATGTCCTATGTCTCACAGCTCATGTCCTATGTTTAACTGTTCATGTCCTATGTCTCACAGCTCATGTCCTATGTTTCAGGGTCTGATGTCCGGCTGGTTGAAGGACTACAGCTACAAATGTCAGCCAATAGACTATTCAGACAACCCCACAGCCCTCAGGGTATGTACACTTCTTACAATGTCAGACGACTTGTCACTGGGGCAACTAACAATGTTAAACCTGGTGGAGTTGTCTGACACTAGAGCAGCGGCTCCCAAACTGTGGTTCGCGAAATCTTCCAGGGGGTTCGTCAAAATATTTCTGTGATGGCGGGTTTTTGCGGCACTTTGTGAGTAAATGGGAAGCATTTACAACTATTTATCGTCTCGCACTGAAGTCTGGTGGTTGGTTTTCTCGAGTTAGAACTACTACAAGATCGTTTGAACTTAAACACGAAGTTTTCGTTTTTCTTACCAACCACAAAGCAAATTGCATGCAAGATCAAATTTAGTTCCAGGCTTTGGTCTATTTGGCAGACATTTTCTAAAAAACGAACAGTTTAAACTTCTCTCTTCAGGGGCCAAATATTAACGTTTTTTACTGTGCAAGAGCGTATTGAGTTGTTCATAAAAAAAAGTTTTGGCAAACATGTTTAATTAGCAATCAAACAGAGTACTTTGATACCCTTCACGACTTCATGGTATAAAATCAGCTTTCTTTGGACGAAAATGTAAAGAATGTGGCTATAGAACACTTGAAGGGACTTGGATAAACCTTCAGAGAATAATTCCCAGGCCATAATAACAATTGGATTCGCAATCCCCTGGAAGAGAGAGCAGTTTTGAATTGCTCCACGTTAAGCATGATCGAGTGAAAAAGAGCAGCTCCTTGAAATTTCCACTGATTTTGAACTAAAGGAAAGTTATACATCTTTGTCATTAATTGGTTTCTGGTTAAGTTTAAATGAGAAGTTCTCATTGTTAGAGAATGAAGCTATTACGGCTTTGTTACCAATTTTTTCTACGTATTTGGGTGAGAAACGTTCTCTTCATATGCATATATAAAAAATAGATACAGAAACAGGCTCAATGCTGAAAGTGACTTGAGACTTTATTTATCGTCTGTGGTTCCTGACTGCTCTGTGCCATCCAAAACAAGCGCATCCTTCTCACTAAGTCACGTGAAGAGGTGAGTAACTGTTAAAACATGTAAACAATTTTGAAACTTAGATTGGCATAGAACTTTGCGATTAAAGGAGGGTATTTTAGTTATGTCAAAGCAGCAATTTCCAGTACCACTTTAAAAAACATGTGAAATGTAATAATATTGTTACAGTAAAGATAAGAAAATGTTACTACAGTAACTTTGATTATTTAATTTCAGTTTTAATTTTTAAAACAAATGTATAATTATTAGAACTTTTATTTAAGTAGTTTCAATATAATTTCATTGTATTTGATAGGGTATCCCAAAGCACAGAGCTATAATAAGTTAATTTAAAGTTATTAAACATTTTGATTACAAATAATAACTAGATTTCATAAAAATTAGGTATAAAATTTAAAGTGGGTCTATGGACCAGGGGATTCGTGCAACTCAGATGTTTGTAAAAGGGGGTTCGTGAATCGAGAAAGTTTGGGAACCACTGCATTAGAGGATATTCGTGGGATTGAATGTCGGATACTATAACTTGTTGGTTTCCTTTTACCCCACACAACAACATTATTTCACATTTGTGTGTGTCCTACCGCCCATTAGGATTATACTGTAGCTAACCTGTCCTGGAAGGCCTTGTTTAATACCAGAATCTTACTGTATAGTAGTATTCTAGTAGGATAGACGGCCTTACAGATCGGAATAGTTAGTAAATCAGGCTAAAGTTGTCATTAAAATAGTACATAGTACACCTCGTACTAATATATATATATGTCAATAAATAATGTCTGTGAAATTTGAGATATATGATAATTACAGTGATAGGATGTGGTTGATGCAAGAAGGGGCGGATTTACGACTCTGCCGCCCATGGGCACTAGATAGTTTGCCGCCCATAGGCACTAGATAATTTGCCACCCATAGGCACTAGATAATTTGCCATCTACGGGCACTAGATAATTTGCCGCCCACAGGCACTAGATAGTTTGCCGCCCATGGGCACTAGATAGTTTGCCGCCCATAGGCACTAGATAATTTGCCGCCCATAGGCACTAGATAATTTGCCGTCTACGGGCACTAGATAATTTGCCGCCCACAGGCACTAGATAATTTGCCACCCATAGGCACTAGATAACTTGCCGCCCATGGGCACTAGATAATTTGCCGCCCATAGGCACTAGATACTTTGCCGCTCATAGGCACTAGATAATTTGCCACCCATAGGCACTAGATAATTTGCCGCCCACAGGCACTAGATAATTTGCCGCCCATAGGCACTAGATAATTTGCCGCCCACTTTTCCTACCTTACCTTTCTTACCTTCTGATTCCCCGTTCCCCCCCCTATCGCCCCTCATACACCAACACATACATACCATATACACTAGCGCTACATGTGGAATGACAGGTAAAGAGTGCTTCCATTAATTTATTATTTATTATAGTGAGCTTTTAAAGATGTAAGAATTCAAGCAAAGACTTAGAAAATGTAAATAAACAGTCTTACACCATCACAACACACACATTCAAATATTATATAATTTAAAAATATAAAGTCTGCATTAGTAGACTGTAGAGCATGCTACCACATATAAAATATTAGCATGTACACAATAATAAAATAGTCTATTGTTTCGTTCGCCTTGGTTTCTGCTGAGCCACGTGACAAATCGCTTTCATCCAATAAGCGACCTTCAATTAAGGCAAGTTTCAGGGAATTAAGGCGATACCCTGTCATGTTGGTACACAGAGAGACCACAACAATCACACACACGATGAAGCCATACAGTTATTTTAACTGGCAGAAAAATATCTGTATTTTTGTTTCGTCATTCAAAATTTGCCGCCCCTAAAATCTTCCGCCATAAACACGTGACTACTAGGCCTATGCGTAAATCCGCCTCCGAATGCAAGTGGTTCTATAGCCAACGTACAGTTAGAGTCCAACTTAAAAGAATGTTAGAATGAGTGAGAAATACGACCACATGACCAGATTAAAACATTTTTATTTAATCCATTAACACTTCAAATTGCTTTCCTATATTTCACAGAACCAAGTTGGCGACCAAATTCTGGGACTTGGATCTTATTATGGGAACTAATGGGCCCTTCACAAATCTCTGAGGTGGGGTGGAACCATAGACTCTTGAAAGTATTCAAATTTGGTAACTGAAACAGAATATGATCAAGTAAAAAACAAACTAAAAACAATTATTTAATCTTTAAAATGAAATATAATAAATGCTTTTAATTCGACAAGTTGTTGTACATTAGTTTTTATAATTTATTTCAATTCAGAGTTTACTTTTGGCTCCATTAGCGGGAACACATTCTAAAGAGGGTACATTATTTTCCCCGGTGCCTCCGCCCCTGGTATAACCCGACAAAGTTGTGCTCCTTCCGACAGAATCTCGCCATGCTGAAGACATGTGTTGTGTTCCCAGATGGCGCGGGCGTGCTGGTGCTACATGATCTGTAAAGTTGTGGAGCTCTTGGACACTGTAAGTAACTCACTGATTACTTTGAGATTACTTAACTGAGTGGTCCTGAGATCATATCCCAGCTAGTGACAACTAATGTAGTCTTGTTATCTAGTTGTTACACTTCCTCATGGTTAGTGCCAGGTGTTTGTCTGAAAGTCTGAGGTGTTCTTGTGTTGATCTGGCAGGTGTTATTGTTTTGATATTGCAGGTGTTATTGTGTTGATATTGCAGGTGTTATTGTGTTGATACTGCAGGTGGTCTTGTGTTAATCTTGCAGGTGTTCTTCGTGTTGAGAAAGAAGAACAATCAAATATCGTACCTTCATCTTCACCATCACACCTTGATGCCTGTCTGCAGCTGGATTGGAGTCAAGTTCCTTCCAGGTACTGTACCTACGTCAAGCTACTAGCAGGTATTGTACCTAGGTCAAGCTACTAGCAGGTACTGTACCTAGGTCAAGCTACTTGAGCCGGAGATGTCTCTGGTTATTTAGCCTGCCCACCAAGTCGGTCTGGGCACCTATATAGTCGGTCTTGGCACCTATATATTCGGTATTGGCACCTATTCGAGACTCCTAAGCATCAGCTGCAACATCAAGCTCAATTATTGTATTTCCTTGTATATTGTTTGCTAATAAAGTAATGGCCGTGACCACAGACAAGGAAACACCAGATCCTCATCCTAGTGGAAGTTTGGCCGCCCCTTGAGCCAGGTTCGCTCCATCAACACCGGGGTTCGCTAGTGTCAATGCTCACTGATAAAAAAACACTTACAAATGTGTACGTGTTAAACGACTCACTTTTAACATGTTCTTCATAAAGGGACAGTTGTAATTATGATGTGCAGTCTGAGTAAGCTCGTTATGAGGTAGTATTATGTGAAGAGTGGGTTGAGTCGATACCTGAACCTAGCTTTGTGGAAGACGGCCGATTGCCATGTTTAAAAAGTCCCCTTGATGCCCGTGTTGAAAGACTCAAGCTCCCCCACGCAGCCATTTTAACCTGGAGGGTCTGATGTATACCTAGTCCGTGGCCTAGGCCGAGGCTCTCCTGCTGTCCTCCCGGACCTTCCCTCGCCTTGGACCGCTGCGGGAACAGGTAGGGAGGGGTTGGTCCGGTTTCGGGACTCAGTCGGAGGAGATCTTCCCATCAATCAATTGAGCTGACCAAGAGATCTTCCCATCACCGTTGAACCAGACGCTTGAACCAGAAATCTCCATTGAAGTGTAGCTTCACTCAACCAACGACGATAATGGGATGAATGAACAAATGTCTCATTTCCAAAATATTCATTAAAAACATTATATTGAATGTTTAAATATACATATAAAAAAACTGATTCCGCTCATATCAATCTAATTGTTTTCACAAGAGGGCTAAGATAGGACGTCTGTGGTTTGAGTTGTACCACCCGTTACGAGCTGTGCATGGGCTGAGATGGGCCCCGTTACGAGCTGTGCATGGGCTGAGACGGGCCCCGTTACGAGCTGTGCATGGTCTGAGACGGGCTAAGATGGAAGATATAAATAATTCCAAGATAATACTAATGGTAAAATGAACATTGAGCCAAGCAGGGGAAAGTAACGATCCTAGCGGTGTGAAAACGAACCTTTCTGCAAATACTACCAAGAATTTGTTGGCTGAACGGTTGCGTGATACATTCGAGGGGTATTTCTACTAGAGATTACTACAAGGGTGTAGAGAACTGATAGATATTTCACAAATAGTTATGATTAAACTGTGTAGGCAACATAAACTAACCAACCAAAGGAGGACAGGAGAAGAAAGAGGGTTGTAGGAAGGGTCTCTGTGTGTGTGACATGTAGATACGATGAACCACCTCGACATCCCCTGTCAGAATTGGAGATTACCATTTTCTGTTAAAAATCTCACATGGTTGAATCCTAGGCCTAGGACGCTTTCAACAAGAGGAGGTTAATGCTGACCAAGTTGAGTTTGGAACTGAGGAAGAAACTGATGAAATGCTACATTTGGAGCAGAAACTTGGACTTTCAGGAAGGTGGAAAAGAAACACTTGGAGAGCTTTGAAATGTGGTGCTGAATAAGACTTGAGCGGAATCAGATGGACAGACAGGGTGACAAATAAACAAGTCCTAGGAAAAGAACAGTTCTGGGTGTGATTCTGGATCAGATACATCCACGACGTCATAGAGGGAAAGATCGACGGAAAGACGAGCTTAAGAAGAAGGAGGATTCTAATATTGGATCCCTTGAAGGAAAGAAGAAAGTTCTGGGAGCTCAAGTATTGGCGGTCTAAGTTCACTGACAAAAGAAATAGACTTGTAAGACAAAACACCTAATAAAAATAAAAGGGCTAGGAGATGTATTAAAATACCGAGATATAAACACATCTGGATTAATGCAAAGCTTATGTTAGTGGCACGTTCAACCACCAGGCGCTGCAGTCTACACACGAGTGTGAGAAGTAAACTAGAATCGGTGTCGCGTTTGATAATATTTTGGTATTAACGTCATCAGGAGAATTTAACTGAAGATAACACTTTCAAACCCGGAATATATTGAATGTATCCATTACATTAAAAACATAATTTTTTTAAAATCACGTCTTTAGCGAGGGTACAATGTTATTTCACAGCCAAGAGACCGCGGTAGGATTGTGAAGTGTTTATATGGCCGGCAACATCAGCACAAACATGTTCAACAACTGCAGGATCAATAATGTTCTCTAAATGTTCCAGGAGGACATGGAACTCTTCTAGGAGTCATCAACTCGTTCGTTCATATCATCATGTACTCGTACTACCTGTTCGCTGGCCTTGGACCACAGTTCCAGAAATACCTGTGGTGGAAGAAGCATCTAACCACCATGCAAATGGTAAGATTCCAGTGTAGTCGTGAGGAATAGTTGTATTGGTGTGATCCGACTGACTCCACTTGAGGTCAGTCTGTATCCCGACATTAATCACATGTAATAGTGAGGAATGGTTGTATTGGTGTGATCCGGCTGACTCCACTTGAGGTCAGTCTGTATCCCGACATTAATCACATTAAGAAGACTCCTTAGACTCCAGACTAGCACCTGAAACTCCCTGAATATAATTTTTTCTAAACGTTATGATCACTTTATGTGCCCAGGAATTTTATATTCCAACTGTAATTTCCTTGATACCCTCAGCAAAGATAACCAGCTTTCCCAGATAATCGCTTTATTGCTCTAAATATCAGAAAGAAAACTTTATAGCAATAGTTACTATGATTCACTTCTACACATTCATCCCACTGAAACTTTGGGAAAGTCTGAAGAAACAAGACCTCTTGGAGGATAATATGACATATATTTGAAGGTGTTTTGTGTCTCAGGTTAGGGTTGGATGAAGGTGTCTCAGGCTAGGTTTGGATGGGGGTGTCTCAGGCTAGGGTTGGATGGGGGTATCTCAGGCTAGGTTTGGATGGGGGTGTCTCAGGCTAGGGTTGGATGGGGGTGTCTCAGGCTAGGTTTGCATGGGGGTGTCTCAGGCTAGGTTTGGATGGTGGTGTCTAAGGATAGGGTTGGATGGCGAGGTTACGTTTTGGTGACCTTGAACTGTCAAGCTAACCCTTCTGACCAATCACTAAGTTGTCCACTGATGGTTTCAGGTGCAGTTTGTCATCGTGTTTCTGCACTCCTCGCAACTTCTTTTATTCGAGTGCAACTATCCTAAAGGAATCGTCGCTCTCCTTGGCGCCAACGCACTCTACTTCCTTTACCTGTTCGGGACCTTCTACAGGAGGACATATTTCCAGAGGAGCTGTAAGGACGACTGATTTTAACTACCAACAAGTTTCTTGAGAAACTGCGAGTGGAGGGACAACATGTTGTACTTACCAACAAGTTTCTTGAGAAACTGTGAGTGGAGGGACAACCTGTTGTACTTACCAACAAGTTTATTGAGAAACTACGAGTGGAAGGACAACCTATTGTACTTACCAACAAGTTTCTTGAGAAACTGCGAGTGGAAGGACAACCTGTTGTACTTACCAACAAGTTTCTTGAGAAACTGCGAGTGGAAGGACAACCTGTTGTACTTACCAACAAGTTTCTTGAGAAACTGTGAGTGGAGGGACAACCTATTGTACTTACCAACATGTTTCTTGAGAAACTACGAGTGGAGGGACAACCTATTGTACTTACCAACATGTTTCTTGAAAACGAACCAACCCAGTGTCCCCACAGGATGCGATGATGCCCTTTTGTTGGTTCACCTAAGGTTGTTTGGAAGCTCCAGTCTTGGCGCCAAATATTGCCAAACACCAAAATATACTTTTATAAGAAAACACATCATCATTCAAATCTATATCCTATTTTATCCTTTCCATGACTTGTTTGAATGTGCGGATCAAACTAAATACAGTAATACCAAATTGAATGTTATGCCGTTGTTTGTTGATGCTAAAACAAGATGTTAGAGCTAAAATATTATTAATTTAGTTTATTATTGATGTATACATTTCTTGTGCACAGTTTTATTAAATCACAGGAAGTTGGTTTATCGTAGCTCGACACTAATATTATGTCCTATGTTGTCTGTGTCAGAATATTTCCCATCAAAACACATGAAACATCTTGAAATATGGAATTATTATAGTTCTGTAAGCAAGTTATAATTATTCTTGTTGCACAAAATGTCACCTCCCTCTGTTAAATAACTCCTGTTTTTTTTTATCACAGACTATCATGCAAAGCTATTATGTATACAAAGATAACTTTCGGAGTCCCACAGTAGGTATCACAATTTAAAAGGGTTTTTAGTTTTTTCACATCACACTTGTTTAAGCCATGCAGC
>CABFWO010009680.1:0-11294 GCA_902155825.1 Timema genevievae
ACACACACACACACACACACACACACACACACACACACACGCCTTGCACGTAACCCTTGTCACGGCAAGGGCGCTAGTGACTATGTTTGGCGTCGCGGTGCCCCCTTCTGTCTCCAGGGTAGACAATACGCTCGGCAGCTTCGCTCCAGTGGTGTTCCACTCGGAACTATAGTAAGCGTCGCTTTAAAGAGGATAATGAGCCTTTTAGAATACACGGCGTGGCGCCCCAAGGAAACTTTATTTTTGTACCCGTGTGTGAGGAACTGGTATACAGGTGCATTATGGGAGTGTCGTGACACTTAGAGGGGTTAGGTGGAAAAGCGGGCTATCTGATGTTCCTTCAAACGTAAACTTTAAAAATTATCAGAATAGTTCAATGTTGATTATCAAATATTTAGCGTAGTCTAAGACACCTAAGAGATATTTAAAATAAAAAAATGATTTAAAAACTGACTTTTATTTATACAACTTAAATAGTAGACATGAGAAGATCATGTAGAGATACAGGTTGACAAATGAAGAAGTCTTAAGAAGAGTGAGTGAGGAGAGATACATTTTGGATGTGATTCTTAGGTGCAAAGCAAACTGGATCAGACACATCCTCTAGAGGAACTATCTTCTGCACGACGTCATAGAAGGAAAGGTTGAGCAAAAGAAGAGTTTAGTAAGAAAGAGGATATAAATATTGGATGATTTGAGGGAAAGGAAAAAAATAAAAACTGAAGGAGGAAGACGATTGCCCGCACATCTAAGCTCAATGATAAAAGGAATTGACTTGACGTAAAACAGATCATTTAATAATAATAATAATAATAAATGGTATAGCGATATTTACAATGTATGTATCCACCTCAGTAATCTCATGGTTAGAAGCATCACCATCGTTTTTTAAATTGATTACCAGTGATGGTGATTTCGAGGTTCAATTCCCGATCGTGTGGAAAGAGGGTGTATTTTTAAAAAAAAAATCCCTCTTTGCCTCCCCACAAAATTTTTCAACATTTCCTCTAAATTCTACTTATTTCATCCTACTATCTTAATTAATGTAGGACCCGCCTCGATGGAGTAATTAGCTAACGCTCTGGTTTCGTGTTGAGCTAGACTGACGGGAACGGAGAGATTGAGGTTTGAATCTTGGTCGGGTGACTTGGGGGTGGTTTTTCCTAAATGGTTTTCCACTCTCCTTCCATGCAAATGTGGTTTAACTTCCTCTAAATTAAACCTTCCCAATTCCTAAACCATTAGCGTAATTAGTACTTAGGCGTAAAACCCGAAAGGGTAGTAAGACGCAGTGCTAAATAAGAAAAAAAAATGTATGCGGATGGACCAAATGAGTACCATAAGACATGTTGAAAAAAACAACACAATCCATTTGATTGTATAATTAATGGAACTAACAGACTAAAAATTAACTATTTCAAGAGGCATTTGGGATCAAAAAGAGGCTAGCTAACGAAATATTTTGGCAGACATCTTAACCACTCTTATGACGATAATATTCTAATTTTAGTAGTAATTTTATTCCTACAGAACAAACATTCCTTTTATAGAATTTAAAGATTATTGAAATAATGGAAACATTGTTCTATTATTCCTGAGATTTGTTTTGGTTAAAATGTATCTATAAGAAATAAAACTAAATAAAATTTGATTTCATTTTGGTGTAGATTTTTATTTATAAATCTCTGATTGCCTTAAGAAAAACTTTGTTTCTATGTATTTAAAGATTTTAATAATTGAAGTTTACACAATACTAGTAACTAATTTGTAAGTCTACAATATCGAAATATTATTATTAAATTATAAAAAAAAAAGTAGCTTATTCTGAATTAAATTGAATGTGTTTAAGTAAAGATATACCATTTATTTCATTTTCTTTCTTTGACTGATTACTCCCTGGTGACTTTCAACAACGCTTTAAATAACCCAAGAACACAATATTTATAATTAATTGTGATTTTTAATTACACTCATTAAACCATTTTACAAGTGGCGCGCAGTTCTATTCACTCAAAGGTTCCTTCCATTAATTATTAAAAGTTATTTTTCCTCCCTTTCTTCTTTAACTCTCTTCGTGCTCATTTGTTTGTATTGACTTTTACAAACCTTCAACTGTCATTCCTTTTAAATCGGCCGTGCAAATATATATATATTCTGTACCCAGTTTCATCAAATTTGTTTGAAAAACTTTCTAGTACAAAGGTTCCCAACCCGGGGTTCTTCAAGATTCCTGCGGGAGTACACGAAACAAATCCACATTTTTAATTTTATTTTTTTATTTTTTATATTCAAAAAATATACGCTTTTCACAATTTGCTTGAAATTTTGTTCTCCTCTTTTGTTCATTTATACTTTTTGGTCATCCATATGACCTGGGTTACGTGGAGTACTATAAATGGGTGCGTAGGTTTTTTTTATTTCATTTCATTTGTCACCCTATAATCATATAACATCAAAATATCAAATAAAACAAAATCCATTAAATTGTTTTGGCTGTAACTTCAAGTACAGACTGACAGATTTTTTTAAAGGCACATAGAACAACAAGATTAATCATAATTTCGAAGTTAAAATATCGATTACAATACTATTTAATAAAGTAGATCAAAAACACAAACACGAGAAATATTTATAGAATTTCTCATCAAGGAAATTTAACATCACTAAAAAAAAGCAATAATGAATGTGTAGAATAGGACTTCCAGGAATAGGTTCACGTTAAGAAGGAAATAGATCTCCGTCAAACAAGGCTATTTTCATTTTTATTTTTAAATATTGACAGAAATAATGTATCACTCTCGCATTTGTCTGATATTTTCTGTGAACCTCACTGAATCTTTCATGTTAAATTACAGTCTAACAAAAAATTTAAAACATATTATATAATAATATTTAGCACCGCGTCTTACTACCCGTTCAGGTTATACGCTTAAGTACTAATTACTCTAATGGATTAGGAATTGTGAAGGTTGAATTTAAAGGAAGTGAACCCACATTTGCGTGGAGGGAGAGTGAAAAACCATTTAGGAAAAACCACCCCCAGTTCACCCGACCGAGATTCGAACACTCAATCTCTCCGTCCTCGGCGGTCGAGCTCAACACGACTAGCGCGTTAGCCAACTACGCCACCGAGGCGGGTTTAAAATATATTAATCATTTGGGAAGAAAGTCGTTTTGAGTTGTTGATTTGTTGAAACTATTAAGGTGGGATAGCAGGGTACGCGAGAAAAAAACACTATGTTATATTATTATTATTATTATTATTATTATTATTATTATTATTATTATTATTATTATTATTATTATTAGCACCGCGTCTTACTACACCGTTCGGGTTATACGCCCTTACGCTAATGTGTAATGGTAGGGTGACTGTGAGATGAAATGGAGGACCTACAGTTTAACGTGGAATCCGAACCACGGTGTAGGCCTGGCATTCCTCACATTCACAAATTGTGATTAATACACATCTTGTCAGAGGTGAAGGAAGGGTTTGGCAAACTATATGTTATAAAAAGAATATATTTTTATTTCATTCAATGATGTAAACTTGACCTCCCCTTTATTAACGACTTTTTAAATATCTTTGTGTGCAACAATTATTATCTATTTGGAGAGTAAACATTGCAGTAGTTTAATTGATAATGCGAAGGCCTAACAAATTTTCACAACGTATGTTTTTCAACCCTTTTTAAAGACTAATTTTAACATTGATCCTAAAATTTTTTATTGTTTTAACTATTCTGTTAGATTGAATTAAATTGGTATAGGTTACACTCATTAAGTTTTGACACAAACTGGTAGATATATATATATATGTATTGTATACTATCACGCTTAACACTTAGACTGTCATGAAGTAGATTGATTCACGAGAAACTACATTGTAAAAATGTTTGTCCAACCATTCTTTTTCCATGAAGATTAATACATTATTTATCCATTAATTCATTTCATAATCTTACCTTAGACTAAATGTGATAAATTGATAATACTGTGCATATTGACACTGATGTGTAGATCTATTAGTAGCCCTAATAAGGAATATAATAAAATACCTACTTTATGGCATTTGAATCTTGAAAGCTGATTGATGGATTTAAAAATGTACGTCAACATTTCTATCTTGAGCTAGTTATATCCAGTCCAACTCATTTCACCCTTTCCCTATCTTGAGAAAGTTCTATTCAACCCCCCTCTTTACACTCAATCCCTATCTTGAACTAGTTCTTTCCACTCTGCCTCATTATACCCTATCCTTATTTTGAGCTAATTCTAACCAGTTCACCTTATTACACGTGACACTATCCCTATATTTAGCTAGTTCTATCCAGTCTACCTCATTAAACCCTATCCCTATCTTGAGCCAGCTCTATTCAGAGCACCTCATTTTAACATATCCCTATCTTGAGCAAGTTATATCCAGTCCACCGCATTACACCTTATCTCTACCTTGAGCTAGCTCTATCCAGTCCACCTCATTAGACTGTATCTCTACCTTGAGCTAGCTCTATCCAGTCCACCTCATTACACCCTATCCCTTTGTTGAGCAAGATCTATCCAGTCCACCTCATTACACCTTATCTATACCTTTAGCTAGTTCTTCCAGTATGAGTAGAAGTCTTCCCACTGGTCTTGTAGTCTTGTTTGATTTGTCTGTTAGTACTTTCAATGCCTTTATAATTTATTTCATTCAAGCTGCATGTATATATAATTTATATGTGTATATATATGTATATATATATATAGTACATATATATATATATAGTACAACTCATTTAAGATTGAAACATTAAAATTCTGCTAGGAAGGAACTAGAAATGTATTATAAAGTGGGCAACATTGATAGTATTTAAGATATTTGAGTGTAATTTTATAGATATTAAAATTATTTATCATATGTGACAATAATTGCAGAAAACATAAATTTAAATATAGTTATGGGAAAATGGTTTTAGGAATTCGTATAAATTTACAAACAGTTCCTTCCAATTTAAATCTGAATGAAGATATATTAAAACAAAATATTAATATTTAAAAAAATCGCATCTTCTCTCTATAGATATAAAATAAATTAAAAAGCTAATGGAGGTTTTAATTCAGAATCATAAAATGGAAAGATTTTTTCCTCTCTCCCTTCCAGTTTTGGATATGTTTAAAGATATTTCCCACAAGCCTTATTTTACTCCTATATTTTTTTCCGATTTTTTTTCCTTTTGTGAAGCAGAACAAATAGCAATATAGCCAACAAGTTGCAGTACTATCCTCTTCCCCCATTTTCCATCCAATGGTCATAAAAAGAGCTATGTATCGTGCATACATCATATCATGCAGTTGCAGCCACATGTTTGAATACCTCGCGGGCTCACTGGAGAATATACCCCTAAAAAACTAACCCCTTACATATCCTATACTCTCCCAACATTTTCTCTCTCTCTCACTCTCTTTTAGCTTCACCCCTCTATTCTACTACATCTTTCTGTTCAAGCACAACTTTTTTAATCACTGCGGTGAAACAATGGTTTCCCTTTCCCCCACTCCTTACCTAAACCCCGTCCATAATTATGGTCATGAGTGATAGGGTAAGAATCTACACCCACACCCCCTTTTTTTTTTCGCTCTCTATCACACTCCTGGCTTCGTATATATGTATTTTTGGTAAAAAAAAAATAGGGATGAGGGGGCTTTGGGAGGGGTATAGGCTGTGTTCTTTCAGCTCGGTGGATTTTAAGACAATGAGCCTTCACCCTCATACCAACTCTTGCTTAGTCTCCACACACACACACACACACAGATTCATTATGTTGGTAGTCATATGTTGGTTATAACCTCAAGACTTGAATCTCTAGTTTTTATTTCTCTTTTTATACTTCAGATGGGATGTAAGAATGTTCTTATGTTGACGTGTTCACGGTTTCACATATAAATAGGAGATAACTGGGATCCCGTCAACATAAGGATATTTATTGTGAGTTTGTAAGGATTTTTCTGTCCTCATATCATAGATATATTATTGTATATTATGTCATTGATTTATTAATTTTTTTTTTTAGATATTTGGTTAGTTTGGTATTACGAAGATAAACAGTGTTGTTATTTTTTGTTCCAATAGTTATTTATCAACGTGAATTACTACCCGGTTGGGTTGTACGCCTATGTACTTATTATGAAAATGAGTTAAGGATTAGTAAGAATGAATTTGATGAAAGTGTACCCGTATTTGATGGGATGGAGAGGGTAAAACGGTTTTTCGAAAATCCACTTCAGTACACTCAAATGGGATTCAAACCCAGATATCCCAGTCTTCGGCAATCTAATTTATCGCTAGACTGATGTCTTAGAAACCCATATATATATATATATGGACTGATATAACATTTAAAATGATTTGATGTTATAAATATAAGAAATAAATAAGAATTAAAAATCTCACCACAAAAGTTCATAAAAATGCATTACAAAGAAAAAGCATTTAAATCCAAATTAAAAAAAATTAAAAATTGAATTTATTTTCCATTTTGAAACTAAATGAACGATTGAGTGATTTTGGAAACAAGAATTGCACCCTTAATTTAGTAGTAACCAAAAATATTCATTGTGGAACAAATGGTAGCATAGATAAACTTAATAAATTTCCAGAGTTAAAACTATTTTATAAATAGACCATTTACCTGTTTATGACCGTTTTACAATCGAATATGATTAGTGAATATATTATTTAGAGACTTGTTTACGTCATTTTGTCCACAGGGAGGTGCTCGCACCAAGTCAGTTCTTCTTGTAATCTCATTGGCGGGTATCAAAGTATGCAGCCCAGACGGCAAGGTGAGTAGCCATCAATATATTTAAAACTTAAACAATGATTCCTGGAGTTATAACGGTACCATTTTTTTCCTATATGTTTTTGGATATATGTTAAACGTAATTTGCAAAATTTGAATAATATCAAGAGTAGCCGGAAGATATCAGCATTATCCAGGTGTGGTGGATAAAGTCAGAAATAGAAAGTAATCTATCTCATTTACGACATCATCCTGATAATATCGACACTAGCCAACAAGATTCGGATAAAATGGAATAGTATTTGTAAAACTAAGCACGTTTCAATACGAATTTTATTTTGAAACAATATTTTGAAATTGGACGATAAATTGGATCGTAGCAGTACACTAACATTCGAAATGCCTCATTTTATGCTTTATTTTCCACTAACTTAACCTAACCTAGCTTAACCTAGCCTAACTTAAACTAATCTTACATAACCTAAACTCAATTAACTTAATCTAAGTTAACCTAGACTAACCTAACTAACCTAGCCTCAACCATATAAATTGCCACTATCCAATTGCGGGTTGATAATGTCAATATTATCTGGATAAACTTCGAAAAAAACTATTCAATCGCCTCTCACTCAACATTATCTATGTATTTTGGATAAAGTCAACATTATTTGGATAATATTGACTTTATCTAGGTTCGGACTTTACCCGTAGCATATAGAATACAAAAAAAATTATTCAAAAATATTCAAAGGATAAGCCACCATCTCGGAAAACAACAAATAATTTTGACAGAAATTTTCAAAGTGTTAATATTAATATTGAATTTTATTTTCAGCGTTTTTCACCATAACCTTTCATTTTTAGGCCATTAAACTTAATTTTCTTTCCTTGTGTGATGTCATCAATCAGTTTTATTGGTGGTTTTGCTAGTTTCTTTATGAAAACCCTAGATACCAAGTTTTAGCCTGGTCAATGAAAATAAGGTCAGCTATGTCCCAGTAACTAACCGTCTAAAACGGCATTGCAAAAAAAAAATTAGTTCAGGGTTTCATGAAACGTTAACATTCAACAGAATATCTAGTTAGATTTTTTTTTACGATCAAGTTGCTTTCTCTGCTTGAGGGATCGTGAGAAATAAAAATACTTTTGTGTGTAGTTTTTTTTCATATCTAATTACGTTAAAGTAGATAATTCTTCAAAACATTTTAAAGGAGTGGGTAGTGATTAAGGCTGCAAGAGAAACGGTGAAAGTAACTCCTCGGCTGTGTAATTTAACACAGTACTTAACAAACTTGGCCACAGTAAGTTTGCCTGGACCAGGCATTATTTGGCCAAAAGCTTCCAAAACTTTATGGAGTACATCGCCAGAAATGAAAAGTTGCTTTCAAAACCATCCAACTACTCTCTGGAGTTCCAGACATAAGCCTTCCCTCCGTGGAGTGTCCCAGAAGCTTGATTACTGCCAACTTTGAGAGAAGGAATTTACCTTACAAGAAGCGTGTTAAACAATTCAATTTTCTTAGTAATAAACTTATCTTGATAACTAAACGAGCTGCTAGATACACCTTCATATATCCATACGTCAATTTATGTGATTTACAGCTGTAATTCTGTATAGATGAAGCCCATAAAATTAATAATAATAAAAATAATGTTATCAATGTCGGCCACAAACAAGTGCATTACAATCCATACAAATTTCTTCCTCTCAAAATTCTATAATAGTATCTAATAAAATGGTTTTACAATTCACTTGGGTGTTTAATATTATATTTTATATTATTATATTTATTATTTAAATTCAATATAATGCTTTTGTAAAGCGTAAAAAATAATGGTGTTCTGTTGAAATATTTAAACTATACTAATTAAAATAGGTTTGAAATTTTTTAAATTCCGATGACTATTGAGAAATAAATCCTTAATATTTAACCAGTAAACACTTGCGAAACTTTCGTACATTCACCCCCACTCCCCAAAATATGATTTAGTCTTTAGTTGGGTTTCTGAAATTAAATACTCAGCTAAGTGTACACACAAAATAGCAAAGAGAGTTTATTCTCAATAGTTGATACAAAAATATTGTTAGATTTTACTTTTAACTTAAATTTTAAACAAACAATGTGTTTTAACGTAAACTGAGTCTGCTATGTCAGAAGTCGGTAAAAAAAAATCCTATCCACTGATACCTTATTCATCGCTGTAGGCTTTGTATTAATTGAGAAAAAGGGATGCTGACAATAGAAATATTATTTGGATATAATGGGTATTACTTGTAATAATGTAGGAGAGTCTATATTTAAAACTTTATCACCACCATAGCAAATACGTTAAAGGAATAATTTTAAATTATTACTCAAATATTAATAATTTAATAAATGGTATATTTAGTACTGCAGTCCACTCATATATATTATATTATAAAAAATTAACTAAGGCAATTTTTTGACAGTAAATTTAGTGCCCTTATCTCTTTACATACTTATAATTTGACATTAGGAAGTTCACTGCCGCACTTTATACAGTACAAAAGTACGCCATCTATCTCTATATTTGGGCTAGTTAATAATCCATATATTAATATTATAGTATTTTACCGGGTCTTACTATCAGTCTGGGCTTTTTAATTTAATTTACTCAGAATAAGAATGTTATTCAGAGTATAGACGGGAAAACCCAATGAGTAGAAACTTTGCAAGGACCTAGACGCAGATGGGAGGATAGCATTAGAATATACCTGAGAAAGAGAAGATGTAATAAGGTGGACTGGATAGAACTAGCTCAATATAAGGATAGGCTCAAATGAGGTGGACTGGATATAACTAACTCAAGATAATGATAGGGTGTAATGAGGTGGACTGGATATAACTAACTCAAGATAATGATAGGGTGAAATGAGGTGGACTGGATATAACTAACTCAAGATAATGATAGGGTGAAATGAGGTGGACTGTATGGAACCAGCTCAAGATATGAATAAGTTGCGTACATTATTAAGTACTGCAGTAATCTTTCAAGATCCTAATGTGAGTAAGTAAGAGAAAGTATGAGGAAAGTATAATTCAAGGAAAAGATAGCCGATTCTGTGGTGATAAAGTGTGAGGAGCCAATTAAAAACAAAATTCCACCCTTGGTACATCGATAGTTGATTTACGCTTTGTTACTTACAATTCAGACTAAATGACCTTGACTTTTTGTTTGATTTCTCTGTTTGATGGGTGTGAATTTTTTTAATGTATGATCGCTTCTTTCTTCTGATTTGGGTTATATGAATATATTCTAAGTTTTCTAATGTGTTATTAAGGTTGAATTTAGATTAAGTCCACCCGCATTTGTGTCGAAGGAGAATTTACAAACATTTAAAAAAAAATACACCATCAGTATACCAACTGGAGTTTGAACCCAGATATTCCCATCATCATTAGTCCATCATATTGCGAGAGTGACTCCTTAAAGGTCACCGAATCGGATGTAGTCTAGAGTTGATCTGTTTAAATATCTTATTCCTCTGGATATTCCCTTGTACGAAGCTGTCAATAACGTTGACAGGGGTAGTTTATGGTAGGTGAGTACCGGACATTTTCCCCCTCAATCTAGGGATCATGGACCACTCAGCGAAATGTCATTCAGGATAAAATAAAATAAAACTTTTCCACCGATCTTTTGTTTCTTATTCAAACGTCTTATAAGGGGCGAGGGAGGGCAAGACTGTAGCCAGCCAATAATTTCAGAGGGGGTTTGGTGGGCACATCCCCCAATTTTAGGAGGCTAGCAAAAATTATAAATATTAAATAGTTCTAGAAGCTATCTGAAGTGTTTTTTATGGCAGCACATCCACCTAATTAGTAGTGTACCTTAATTTTGATATTTTTTTGAACCATAAACAAAGCTATATATACTTTGTCATAAAATTTCGGGGGTGTTTGAAACCCTCCCCCCCAACAAAAAACCTTTACTACGGCCTTGGGAGAAAGGGGTATATACACCCTATATTAAAGGGTAAATATTTTGCCTCCTTTTAACTAGTACTAGTTCCTATAGTGCAGTGGGGATGTCCAAGAGCCAAAGTTTCTGTCCCTTATTGGCTCACGGGCTGAAATACTGTACCGATAATATTAGGATTGAATACATTAAAATATTCGTATTAGTTCATTTGTATACACCTATATTCACTCTAGAGATTAGGTTTCTCTTCGACAGGGGAATTTCTGATTTATTGTGAAGTATGCCCTCTCTTGTTTCATAGATCTACTAGAGTTGTCATTTGCCGGTTCAAATTGAATTTGTATAAAAATGTAATATCTTTCTTCACGTAAAAATCAAAAACCGTTTATGAGATAACGTAAAACAAATAAATAAAATATATATTAATTTTATTAGTTGATTATATAACATATATATCTGGATTTGTCATTTTTTCTCTTGAAATCCTAACTATTATAAATGCGAATGTGAGTTTGTTTGTTTGTTTGTTTGTTACGCTTTCACGCCTAAGCTACTCGACCGATCATC
>CABFWO010009681.1:0-11294 GCA_902155825.1 Timema genevievae
CTGTAACCGACACAGACTATTGAATTTAAAGTCATGTTGCCAGACAGCGGTTGATACTTTCTCGCTCCGGTAGGCGGCCCCCTTAAATGCAGTAAGGTATATGAAGGAAAGATGGAGTAGATACAGACTTATATTTACAGATGGTGCTAGGAGGGGAGGGGAGCCAGATATAGTGGGTGCGGCCTTCTATGACAGTAGTATAAATTATGGTCAGACATATAGACTACAATCCGACGCGTCAATATTCACAGCGGAATTAATTGCTATCCTACAGGCATTGAAATATATATTATCTTTACGTCTTCAGCTTGTAGTGGTATTATGCGACTCACGTATAGCTTTGGAATCTATAAGCACCCTCCATCGCACCCATTGATAATTCAAATACTCCAATAGTGCGCCTCTCTACAAGCTAAGGGCTACGAATTGGGGTACCAATGGATTCCTAGTCACACGGGTATAATGGGTAATGAGAGAGTAGATAGTTTGGCATCTAGTGTAAATTTACTTTCCATTGTACATGAAATCCCTCTACCGTATAGCGACTTTATACCAAGGGTAAAACTCAGAAGTCAGGTTAAATGGAGTGAATGGTGGGAGACCTCATGCCAGCTGAAAGCAAAATGGTATCATGATGTGTGTGGTACAAAATTAGTTACACCATGGTTTTCGGAAGTTAAGGGCACTCGTAAGTTTATTTATACAATAATCCGCCTTCGGCTCGGGCACGCCTACACGAAAGACCGACTTTATTTGATTAGCAAGGTTCCGTCCTCATATTGTGTGGTTTTCCACGTTCCTGAAACATTAAAACATATATTTATCACTTGCCCTGTACATGGGTTGGCACGGGTAAATTACATTCTTAATTATATTACAGACTTTTCTTTAGTTAATGTATTACACTCAGACAACGTTACGTTGTATAGGCGGCTGTTTAATTTCCTTCTAAATATAAATATGTTGGTGTAGAGACGAACAAAATATGTCCTCCCTGTTATCTCGTAGACGAAATTCGTGTTGTGTTAGGGCCAGGTTATGTGGGTCATACCTGGATTGAACTCATAGAAATATCAAGAAAGTAGCATTGGAAGTGAACCGAATACAAGTGTTCCTGGCTTATTGAAGAAAATGTCTTCAGTGCCATTGAAGAAAAAATAAATAAATTTAATTTTTTTTATATTGTATTAGGAAAAATAAACTAATGATCCTTATAAGACTTTGAATAAATAGTTAATGTCAGGGCCGTACCCTGCTATGATACAGAGAGGCGGCTGCATCAGGTGGCACCGTAAGGGGGCGACATAAGCAGTGAAATCAAAATACAATTTGAACCATTCAATAATTAAAAATCTTTATTCAACACTTTTCTATATTGGTCTATGTTATTCCGATATTGATGTATACGATTTATGATTTATCGCACGCCTCTGCCTAGGCGCTTTCGGTACCCTTTGATTTCTGTTTCTGGTGCAGGTGCATCGTTGGCGAGCGCTCGCCGAAAGACTTTTGATCTGACAGCGCGAAGCTATTATTTTTGTTTGTAATATACCGGGCCTCCGCTCCTAAAATATGAGGCAGCAATTATTACAAAAGACAATTGCACGTGTTACGTGTTGATAGTTCTGCGTTGAGCTTACAATTATTGACAATATTTGATTTTAATGTTAGTTTGTCTCGAGAAGTGGCAAGTGGCTGTGCTGTGTTTAAATCAGTAAATCAAATATATAATATTTATGTATCAATATAATATTTTTGCATTTATACTAATTCAGGTTTGGTGTTTAAAAAGTAAATCAGGTAAGAGAATTATTGTTTTTTACAGCAATTGTAGCTACTTATTTATCATTGCAAATGATTATGTTATGACAATAGGAACTCGAATTAAAAAGTAGCATTTGCATGGACTGGGTATATCTCAGGTAGGGAACGTGTGTGTGTGTGATAGATAGAGAGTTATTTAGGTAATGTTGAGCCACTTTTGCGTTCTGTGTGTGATAGAGAGAGAGGGAGAGAGTTGCTTAGGAAATATTTGCATTTGCCTACTTTTGCGTTCGTTATTTATTGCTATATTTTTTACCAAATTCATATACGTTGAAGTGGAGACAATACAATAACAAGTTAAAGAAAGACAGATCTCAAAACCACTGCTAGCTGTCAATTTGACATATATTCATTATCTATTTATTATGTACTGTTACCTACAAATCTTTATTTTATATTTATTTTAAAGAAAAAAACATTTAAGGGGCGGCATTTCGAGGACTTGCATCATACTGAGAAAATCTGCCGCACAGCCCTGATCATTGTCATATAGTTTTTAGCCATGCGATGTGATTAGTTTTCTCAAGTATTCGTTTAAATATTTTTTTAAATATAAGCACGTTAAATCTCTATAAATCATTTTATTTGTGATTTTTATCATTCTGATCTAGTTCAAAATACATCTGGTAGATGCATCGTAAAATTAGTACTTATTCTGTCCACAATGAACAGGCAATTTCATGGAGGTTTAAATCGTTACATGACATTTGGCAATCTTATATTATCATCTATGACATTTTACTAAAAATCACATTTACTTATTTTAAACGTGGTTAAATTAATTTGAAAATGGTTGATAAAAATTCTACTGTAATATTGAGTGCAGATTCTAATAACTCCAAGAAAGATGAAGAGTTTTCAGATTTAGTAAGCTATTCATTGATTTTTAAATGGTAACACCTAATAAGCCTACTAGTATAATATGTTTAATAATATTATCCAAAACATTTCCTGTACCTACACATTATTTAAAAATATAGGTAATAGAATCATAATCCTTATCCAGGATACTTGTAGAACCTAATTGTTGATCATTTGAAATGTATACATTCCAAATTATAATATACCTCTCAAGTTCAGTGGCTGCATGGCGTAAGGCGTGACTGTCGCAATAGATTAGATTGCCGATGACAAGGCGATCGAATCCCGCTTGGGTGTAGAGGGTCGCTTTTCCTAAATGGTTTTCTTTTCTCCCTCCACTTAAATTCGAGAACACTGCTAAAAAATAATGGCCTACATTTCACTGGGGTACCAAAAGGTTAAATCATGATGTGCGCTGGTGAATATTTTCTCTCATTTGAAACCCTCCACTTTATACTTACCATCTCTAGATGAATCCATGCATGTACATTTCCAGGTAGGCCTACTCACATCAATTATACTAGCCTACCTACCTTAGATTAATGCTAATTGTTTTGCTCCTGGTTCAACTGCATTCATCCTATAAAAATCAACTAGCCTTGGGATGGTATGATATGGGGGTGGTGCATAAAATAAATGAATGGTGATTTACATTCTATCTGTCCCATTTTAGGCTCACTTTCTTGGTTGTGATACAATATTTTGATATTTTATCACTATTGATCATTAAGATTTATTTTAAAATAGTGAACATAGCGATAAATTGAATTTTTATATGTGATACGGTACCTAAAACATTAGAATTAAGTAAGGGCATGTTCTCAGTTTCTTTTACATGTCTTGTAACAATAGAATTCTATTATCTGATCACATGCGGAATACCATAGTATTTTTCAGGGCCTCTCAGAGAAATTTTATCAGGGGATACAAAGTTTTTTCTGCTCCCCTTTCATAGGTCCTAGTATTTTTACCACTATGTGGCACCCTAAATTGACTAATTTGTTTGTAGTTTAATATGTTTATTTCAAAACTGACTTCAAAGAATAGGCCTAAATATCTAACTATTGGGTCTCAAAATCTGGGAAAAGCTACTGTCTATCATTTACAAGTGAGATTGCAGTAGTTTACATGCAAAAGAAAAGAAATGTTTCTAAAATTCCATGTTTTCAGAACTCTCCAATCAAATCATTTACTTGTTATGGCAGTGTGAAAGAGCTGTAGTAATTTATTTGACAGAATACCAAAAGCGCACTTCTCAAAACCATTTAGAATTAAAAATCCTATTTTTGTGATCAAGCAGTTGTCTTGAATAGGGCTTCAAAACATGATATCTCATAGCAAAGGCCTTGTCCACGACAATTATATTGGGAATGGGCATTCTGATTTCAAATCGGTTATTATTATTATTTTATTTTTTTTGTGGCAAGTTTAAAGAGACACGTTAGGGCCTAATGTTATGAACAACATAAAATGTTTGAAAAAGTTTGAGTCAGACTGCTTTCAATAACTAGGCCTATCTATATCAATGTCTTTGAAGCAGTAACTTGCATCAACTAGTTCTAACAATACAATAGAGAATAATTCCTTTTTTTTTTGATTCTCAATCTTTGCTTCTCTCTTCCCTCTTTTACATAATAGAAAAGTTTGTCAAGTGAAGCAAATTTCATTCTAAAATATGGAAAAAAATCTTTCTTCAACCTTTCAGAGTTCATGAAACAAAGAGTGAAACCTTCCATAATTTACATCTCTCCATATTAATAAGATGAACACCATATTTTCTAAATTTACGTTTCTTCTTCAGATGCTTAGATACTGCTATGGCAGGAAACAGATCTTCATGCCTTGGTGCCATGATACAAACTGGTCATAAAGCACGATGTCTGGTTACTCAAGCTTGGCCGAGATTAACAAAAAACATTCCAAGCAACCTTGTCGCTGTGACCAGCTTGGAAGCTTATTAAACACATAAGTGTGTGTAGAATCGAATGACACCAAGATTTATCAATTTTGAAAACTGTAAATATTACATCCAAACAAAACTATACAACAAATCACCCAACCCACTTTTTAGGAAAGTAAATATTAACATTGACATGTAACTTTCCCATGATCCTGCGTGCTAAAACTGCATTGACGTTATCGGATGATACAAGGCCTATTTAAGGTGCACTTTCTGAACTGACTGGTTATATCAACACATATGAATTTCTATGAGCAAGAGTGAAAGGGCCTACGAATTTTGCCAGGAAAGTTATTTTCACATATCTTACAGGGTTCTTTTACATACCACAATCGACCCGGGATGAACGGCTTTACCTCCCCTTCAAAGAAAGTTGTGTTACAGATTTTTATCGCTCAAGAAAAATCTGTCGACCCTGCCTGGGTTTGAATCATGAACGTCAGATCCTGAGGCAAGCTCTTTATCCCAAGACCATCGAGGTTGACTATAATAATTAAAAATTAAATTTATAAATACATGTAATGTTGGATTAAGCTAGGTTGGGAAATTACCATAATAATGAATATAATTAGGGCCTATGTTGTATTATTTCCATGATGTTATCAATATGTGTTACTATGATTTTTTTGATGGGTTCTTTTGTTTAATTTAGTCGAAATGTGCGGCTGCTACGGATGTTTTATGTGATTTGGTGAAGATAATAAATTTACTTTGCGTTTTAACTTAATTTGTGCAACTTGTTTTATAAAAAAGTCATTAACAAAGCTATTTTTTTCGATACAGTACATGTAGGCCTAGCAATATGATAGTTAATACATTTTCATGGTTTATGTGGTTGGGCATTTACAAGAAATCTCTATTTCCATCTTTCAAGGCTACGTTAAACAATATTGCTGAAAGTTCACTTGGTGGGTGAGTATTTTTCTCTTTTTTAACAATTTTTTTTTGTTATATTCAATTTTCCATGTTTTTATGTTTGCAAAAATATATGGTAAATATCAATCACAGAGAAACTTAAATATTGACGAACATGTGTTTTTACCCGTGCTCATACCACCATATTGTTTATTTGTGTTAGCAAAGGTACACAAAATTAACGTCCAAGACGAACACACAATTTAAAAATATACTAATTGGGCTAATTAACACAAAAGGTTAGCTGAGCACAAAACAACGCGGTCGGGTAAGACAATCAACTGAACAGTGAAAGTGCCTAATTGGCTAACACTTGATACTCACGCTACTGCAGCACCTTTCGTGGTTGGTACAGTGGTTGGATCGTGCATCTTAGTTATTGACTTCAACACTTCCCTTCGACACAACAACTGAAACCTCATCGGGTGCCCTGATCAGTCCCAAGAGATTGACACAGTGTTCGTGCTTTGATTTCATCAAAGCCTTGGTCAATACATCAGCCGGCATCTCCTCCGATGCCACGTGTCCCAGCACCAGTTGACCCCACTCGACAGTCTTCTGCACAAAGTGGTGACGAGTGCATGGAAGACAGGACTGGTTGTCAGCTTCTGCGCCCCGACGTTGTCATTGAGCAGTTTCAGGGGTCCAAATTCCTCCTTTCCAAGCTCAAGTAGGAAATGCTGAAGGTGCACTGCTTCCTTGGCTGCTTCACTCAGGGCCATGTATTCGGCCTCTGTGGTAGATAACGCAACGGTCTGTTGCTTCCTCGAATCCTAGGCAATCGCACCTCCATTCATGACAAAAACATATCCTGTAAAGGAACGCCGGTCGTCAAGTGATCCTCCCCAGTCGGCATCTATGTAGCCCGTCAACGAGCTTTCCACACACTTGTACGAGATTCCATGATCAGCAATGCCTTTGAGATACCGAAGTACCCTCTTTGCTGTACCCCAATGAGTACACTTGAATGAAACATTCATTAAATTGACTTAACACACTTGCTGCATGAGTTATGTCCGGGCGTGTAGCCACTGACAAATAGAGCAAGCAACCAAATAGTTCTCGGTATGGGGGGTTTCTCACCATCTGAAGTTGACCATGCCTCACCCTTTGTCAGCTTCGTCCCGACATCTAGAGGGGTTGAAACAGCCTTGCAATCCGACTTACCGAAGCGTTGAGGGATGTCTTTGATGTATGTCCTTTGACTTACAAATATCCCCGTTTCTGGAGAAATCCATCCCCAAACAGTGCTTCAGGTCACCCAGATCCTTCATCTCAAACATCTTTCCAAGTTTGTCTCCAAAATGAGTAGTTTCTTTGGGATTTCAATATTTTATCAGAATGTCGTCGACATAGATGATGATCTCTTCATTCCAATGCCTTATGTAACACACGGGTCCCCATTGGTGGGTTTCGCGCCCATGGTATGCAACTCTCCATCTAGACGTCTGTTCCAGGCACGACCATCTTGTTTTAGGCCGTACTGAGCCTTCTTTATGTAGCAGACCTTGTCACCTGCTGCTAACTCGTCTAGTGGGGCCCTCGCCTTGTGGACAATCTGATCCTTGTGTCTGGTCTGATCCATGTGTCTGGTCTGATCCATGTGTCCTCCCTTACTCATTATGTGCTCTAGGACTTCTTCAAACCGATCTGATACCTCCATGTATACCTCCTCATCCAATTTCCCATTCACATACGCTGTTTACACATCATACTGACATATGTGCATATTATTCTGGGCTGCAAATGCAACAACCGATTGTATTAAATCTAGGCGTGTGACTGGCGCATACGTCTCATGAAAATCCCTGCCATACTGTTGAGCATATCCCTTTGCCACTATCCTGGCTTTGCGCTTCTCCAGAACGCCGTTTGTCCCGTGCTTATTTCGTAGCACAAAAGATTGCCAATGACCCTTGAAACTTTAGACTGGTCCACCAAATCCCACGTGTCCTTTGCGAGAATTTACACCACTTCATTAGCCATGGCTGTCATCCATTAGGTTGAATCCTGACTTGTCATTGCTTGAGCAACTGGAACTTTACTCAGAAAAAAAGAAGTCGTCCTTAACGACGTGATTTGCCATTGCATAGACTCTGGGGGGTCTTCTGGGTCATCCGATCCGCAATATCCTTGGCCTTCCTGGACCTATTCTTACTGCGTTCAATGGTTCATATGGGGGAAAACCTTGAAAGTCCTCAGCATCTTTGTACTCGTGACGTGCCTCTGGTAATGGCTCCTCGATTGGATGATGCGATTCTTGACCGTTAGAGAGGTTGATCATGATGTGTTGATCTTCATTCTCCATGGCATTAAAATCGACTGATGAACTTGACAAATTTGAGGACTCGTCATCCTGCGGTAGGAAATCCTCCCAACTCTTAGCTGACTGGATCGGAGTCCTGTCCATGAAAATCGCATCTCTGGATACCTCAATCTTTCTCTGCTCAGGTAGCCATACCCTGTATGCCTTTGACTCTGAGCTATAACCCACGAAGATGCCTTTCTTCGATCTTACTTCCAGCTTCTCCTTGCCTGGCATTCTGTCCATGACAAAAACTTTGCTCCCAAAGATTTTAAAACTGGACACGTTCAGTGGTTTCCTGAATCAAACTTCGTAAGGGGTTCTTCCTTTTAGTTTACTTGTTGGTATGAAGTTTGCGGTGTTGACGGCCTCCGCCCAAAAATTCGGTGGCAGTTCGGACTGAATTAGAAGGCAGCGAGTCATTTCCATCAGTGTCCTGTTTCTCCTGTCAGCAACTCCATTCTGCTGCGGTTTGTCATGTACGGTCAAATGCCTCAAAATGCCATGTTTTTGGAGCAGTTCGTCAAACTGTTTGTTGACATGTTCACGTCCATTATCCAAATGCAAGCATTTAACTGCCTTATCCTGTTGAGTGCTCACAAGTGCCCTGAAACTATTAAATTCGTTCATCACTTGGTTCTTTTGCTCGATGAATCTCACCTCACACCATCCTGAAGAATCGTGTATGAAAGTTGCAAAGTAAAGCTTCTATCCGTGTGAAGTGACTTGCATTGGACCACAGATGTCAGAATGTGTGAGCTTGCCCAGTACCGACACTCTCTGAAACCTTTGAAAATGTAGCGCAACACATCTACCCCTGGAGACAAATGCTGCATTTAAAATCTTCTTTGATGTTCTCGACATGTGATCTCATCTTGATAGCCTCGCGAAGTGATTTGACATTAAGATGTCCCATGCGAGCATGCCAATCCTCAAAGGAATTCTTTCTTGGAGTAACGGTAGCTTTATCCGGGCCTGAGATTTTCCTGCATTTCTGGTCTGTAAACACTGGGAAATAATATAGTCAGTTTTCCCGTTCCGCTATAAGCAGCACGTTGTCATCCTGATTGATGATCTCGGCCTTCGTCTTGCTAAAAATAACTTAGTGTCCTTTGTCGGTAACATTCCCAACCGAAATGAGGTTAGCACATAGGTCGGTACATACAATGTGTCTTTGAATTCAATCACCTTTTTATTACCTATCGCACTCATCTCGATTGACATGGTACCGATTCCCTCGATGTCTGTGCAGGTTTCGTTCATGAGATTTAGCTTTCTGTGATCGAAGCTCCGACTGATATTTGCAAACTACTCGATATTCCCACACATGTGAGACGTGCATTCACTGTCAAAACACCAGCTAACGCGATCCACATCATTTACGATTTGAAATGCACCGTTATTCGACATATTCGTCATGGCTAGGCACACACTTTTGATGTTTCGCGGATTGTCTGACTTTCTTGTCTTCTAGCAGTTTTTCGCCCGGTGTCCGATCGCATTGCACTTAAAACACTTCATTTTCGAGTCTTTTTTCACTATAGTCTTTGACCAATTTCTCCCTTCTGGGCTTTTCTTGTCTATTATTTCTGGCCGACTTCCCATGTGCATCACGTTTTTTGCTGAATTCCGGCTTGTTTCCTTCCGTGCATCAAATTCCTCTGCAATTTCGATTTGTAGCATCTCCAGAGGTTGTAATGCGTCATGTGATGACATGGCGCAACAAAAGTTTTCGTAGCTCTCCTGAAGGCTGCACAAAAACATGACTGCCAACAGCTCTTGATTAATGTCAACTACAAGTTCTACCAACCTATCCGTGTCGAAAAACCGAGAATGTTTGTGCATGTTGCCACCATCTTGTAATTTCAAGGATATCAAATTATTCAACAAAGCAGCCTTCTGTGCTAGCCCTTTGGACTGGTATATTCCCTCCAATTTTTCCCAAATAATTTGTGAGGTCTCGCAGCCCTCAGTCTGTTTAATTTCCGACGGGTTCATGGCAAGTACTATGTCAGATTGTGCCTTCAGATCGGCTTCATTCGTCGCTGGCTCAGATATAACCGCTTCTGGTTTCACGATTGTTCCGCTCTCATAGTCCCATGCATCGTTCTTTATGAGAACTGCACGCATGTGTAGCTTCCATGTTTCATAGTTCTCTTTATTTAAAACTTAAAACTTTATACTAGTTGCGTTCATCTTTGCGGTGTACTAACAAGTTTTCAAGACTGATTATAGTGCAATGTCCATTAGAGTTTTGTGCTTCGTGATCTTCAATTGGTCACACGTAGATTATCACGCGGAGACTGGGCCCATAACCTGTTAGCAAAGGTTAATGTTGGGTATCCAAAATTAACGAGACGAACACAATTTACAAATACACTTAGTGGGCAAATTAACACAAAAGGTTAGCGTGAGCACAAAACAACACGGTCAGGTAAGACAAACAAGTGAACAGTGAAAGTGTGTGATTGGATAACTCTTGATACTCATGCTACTGCAGCACCTTTCGTGATTGGTACAGTGGTTGGATCATGCATCTTAGTCATTGGGCCAGTTTCATAGTCAAACTTAGCATGCCTAAAGTGTGAGTCGATACTAAATACAGGATGACACCTACCTAGACCAAAGTGGAATGGGCCAGTTTTGCATTTGAAACTGACCCATTCCATTCAATTTCAGGTAGGTGACGTCTTGTATTTAGTATAGTGCCGCACTTGAGGCATACTAAATCTGACTATGAAACTGGCCCATTGACTCCAACAATTTGTTTACTACAGTTTAAAATTTTCATTCATTTATGCATGAAAGGTCAGATTAAGTTTTTGTTAAGTATTATATTAGGCTAGGCGTCAGTTATTTTTAATTGGAAAAAAATCCTAGAAAGCTGAAAATGTTTTGATCGCTTTATTTTGGGGGTCAAATTTTCCCCCCTTGTATGAGTTCTGTGTTACAGTGGAAAAAACACTTTAAATTATATTTTCTTTCAATATCTCCTTTGAAGTTAGGTTTACACTAAAAATAGTTATTACCGGTACCATAGTTAAACAATAGGGTCATTCCATGCTAAATCAACAAATTTTAATAAAAAATTTTGCCACACCATTTTTGATTTTGATGAAATTTGGTAGGAGATTTGCACCAATCTTTTAGACTTCAAAACAATTTTTGTTATATTTAAAAAAAAATTACTCCTTTAGATATAGGCTATTTTTTACATCACGAACAGGCAAAAAGTGTCATTTTTGGGTTATTTTCTAAAACCTGCATTAAGTTTATTTGAACTAGCAGGGATGGCAGCTAGGGCTCATTTGAAAGCTTAAAGAATGAACTTTTTTTTAGTTTGGACGAAATTAGATTTGAGTTAAAGCTAAGCATAGTTTTTTAGGCCTAAATTTTCATTTTTTAAATGGATTTATTCGGAATTTGGGC
>CABFWO010009682.1:0-11290 GCA_902155825.1 Timema genevievae
CCTGAAAAACGGAGGTTTTTTTTTAAAAAAAAGCTAGAACTTATTTATAAATTTCACCCTTTAGAATTGAGTTTAGGTTAAAATGATCCATAAACAAACCTTTAGCCCTTTACTTTCCAAACAAAATTATTTTTCTTTCATGTTGATTGAACAAACAGAGGCTGAGATATTTGCGTTTCCGTAAACCCTTAAAATTGCAAAAAATGTAGCACCTTGTAAAACAAATATGGTCACTATGTGAAAACCAAAAATAATAAAAATAAAATAATAGTCATTTTGAACTACCAACATGTTAGGGTAATTGAGAAGAAAAAATATTTCTTTTTTTAAAATAGTCAAGCAATCAGTGTTGGACCACTTGATATGGAATGACCCATTACCCATCTTCAACCATTACAAAGCTTTGACAAAAACTTTAATGTTTAATATTTATATAATTTTTCACAATAGGCCTACCATTACATTCTTATTAGGGTGAATTACACATTTACGCACAACAAGTTTTTAAAGTTAAATTTCTTGTTAGATATCTGTAAACAATTTCTAAGCTAATATGTCTTATATTTGATTACTGTCATTATCATTCAATAGATTTTTTGTAAGACAAATAGTGCAAGCTGTGGTTAGCCTCAATCGGCAGTAAGAAACAATTAAAAGTTTTCTCGGCGTGGGGTAATTTCTTAATGATAAATCATATTTTAACGGCCATGTTACAATGAACTTTGTGAAGTTCACGGTTAGAAATCATTTTGGCTCTTACTTAAGTGCATAGATTGTGTGCTGTTGAAGACAAGCTATGAACCAAACATAAATATCTTGGCTAGCAAAATGTAATATATTCCAAACTTATTATTTTATTGTTTTTCACTAAAGGCAGGGCCGGCGCAAGCCGCCCATGCAACCTGGGCAATGCCAAAAAATGCGCCCCTCCCCTTCTCAAATAACAAATAGTAGGCTACTAATGTTTTGTTAATTATGCTTTGAAAAAAAAAATTCTGAAATGAAACAAATATGTTTATTACTTATATCTTTTTATTTGGGTTAAAAAGAATTAACAACTCATACCAATAACTAATTTTACTTAATCCAATTTTTATTTACATTATTTATTACTTTATCTTATCTTAAATTTATCACGTCTTGCGTTGCTTACAACAAAAGTTTGAATTAAATTTGAGAGATCTATAAATTCTATTTGTTTATACAAAACACAGCTTAATAGTTAACAAAAGTTACAAAGCAATTTTTTGGTGCAACATTTGTATAAAATCTGAATAATATTTATGGCCTTATGCAGATGTAGTATGTTCCTATCAGTTTGTACAGTAAAGTTTGGATAGGAGTTACATCAAAGGGTCGAGTATAGATTATATACTTTCTGAATGTACGGTAGTCTCATTAAAATTGATTAAATTCGACTATAACTTTATTTTAGACTCTGTCTAGTGCAAGACCTATTTTGTGGGATGGTAGGTGGGAGGGTGAAAGGCATGGCGTGGCTTCACAATCGACCAAAGTATCCTTCCGCAGCAACAAGAACAAATGGATCACGGAAACCTTGGACAGACAGGTCTTGCGGAAAAATCACACGTTTGGAAATGTTAATTTTCTCAAGAACGAGTGAAATTTTTATGTTAATATTTTCAACACCCCTTCTAAGATAATGTATCGATGTTTATTAATTGTTACATTTACTTTTTTTTATGAAGCCGGTAGTTTTATATTGAAAAATGTCAATTTTATCAATATTTGATCACTGTTAAAATTATAGAGGAGGTGTATATATAAAAAGTATAACTTAATCAACATGCTTCTATTCTTGAACAAACCGTTTCCAAAAATAAAATTGCAAAATAATAAAAATTCTTGAAGATAACCGTTTGTTCCCACGGCTCTGCATTTCCACGCCAAATGAAAAGGGCCAATCGCTTTAAGAAACTTTGTTTATTTACAATAACACATGAATTATGTTATCTCTTCTCACTAGTTCAGCAATGTCCTCATCTAGTTTCGGCCACCAAATGTATGAGCGTGCTAAAGCCTTGGCCTTGACGATACCGAGATGAGTTGTATGTAGTTCTGGTAGTACTGCAGCTCTTAGGGCTAAAGGTACCACAATCCGATACCCCCAAATCAACACACCGCTTTCAACATGGAGTTCATCCTTGCGCCGGAAGTAGGGTTGTAAGTTAGCCTCAACAGCTTGTGGCCACCCGTACTTTAAATAATTGATGGTTTTCATAATGACCTGATCTTTCTTTGTGGCTGTTACTAATTGCTTATAGTCAAGAGGCAAATTATTATTGTTGTCCAGAACATAGTGAATTGTTTCATCTACATCTTCTTGAACATTAGGTCGTTCGGGCAGTGGTGCCCTTGAGAGCCAATCAGCAACGTTCTGGGAAGATTTTACCCATTTGACATCATAACTGTAATTCGATCATATCAGAGCCCATCGCTGCAATCTGTTTGCTGCACACGCTGGAATACCATGCTTTGGACCAAAGTTAGCTAGCAAAGGCTTATTATCATTCACCAAAGTCCATTTCCTTCCAAATAAATAAGTGTGAAACTTTTTAGAGCTGAAAATGAGACCCACTCCTTCCTTGTGCAACTGGCTGTAAAATTCTTCTGCTTTGGAAAGCGAGCGGCTTGCAAACGCTAGCGGCTTCTCTTCACCGTTAGGATATCTTTGTGAAATCACTGCACCAAATCCTAGGTCTGACCCGTCAATCGATAGACAAACCGGATACTGTGGGTTGTAATGAGCCAATGATCGGTTAGTTTGAACTACCTCTTTGATCTGGCAGAACGCCTGTTCACAACGCTCATCCCACTCCCACGGCACGTCTTTACGCATTAACTTGTACAGGGAACCCAGAATTGTGGCTAGAGAGGGCAAAAACTTGGACAAATAATTTATAAATCCTAAGTGTGGCTGCAGCTCCTTCACGTTCTTCGGCTTGGGAGCTTTTAAAATTGCACGAACCTTGTCTTCAGTTGAATGCAAGCTATCTGCTTCAATCCTGAAGCCAAGATATTCCACTGAAGATTTACCTACCTCGCATTTCTTTATGGACAAGGCCAACCAACAATCTCTGAGCATCTCCAAAACCACGGTGAATCGAAATTTGAGTTGTACTAGGTCTTCAGCCCCTATTAGAATGTCATCAACTTGCGCAGCAGTACCTTCTAGACTACAAAGTAAAGTGTCCATTATGTTTTGGGACTTGGCGGAAGCACGTGTGACCCCAAAGGGCAAGCGGGTATATTTGAAGAAGACTTTTGGCGTGTTTATTGTCGTGAGCAATTGAGATGTCTCCTCTAAATCAAACTGTTGATAAAAGTTGTACTAATCGGTCTGCGCAAACACCTTGCTGCCATGGACTTTGTGAAACAGATCCTCAATCCTAAGAAGAGGGTGCTGATTCACTTGTAAACATTGATTTAACGTCAAGTTATAGTCTTATAGTCGCCACAGTTTCTAATTCCCCCACTCTTTTTCATCACGGGAACTATAGGCGATCCAAAATGACTGTAGTCCTTAGGCTCTATAGTCCCTTCTTTCAAAAGTCTGTCAATTTCGGTGGCAACCCCCTCTTGAAGAGCAAGTAGGATTGGACGAGCCTTCATAAAATTGGGCTTAGCATCCTGCTGCAGAGATAATAACAATTTTCCTTTGTTAAACTCACCAAGACGGTCTTTGAAAGCCTCTGGAAATTGCCGAGAAATTCTTTGAAGCATATGGTGCGTGTTGTCTTCTGAGAAGAACACCGGCTGCACCATCTTGTTACGGTCGGTGTCTATAGTGCGAGATCCCAATTCACTAAACCTCCCCAGCAGCGGTGGGCCATCTGACTCCACCACAAAAAATTGAAGTTTGGAAAAATGTGTCCATTATATTTGACCTTGACAGTGATAGTTCCTAATTGTATATATTTTTCCTTGAAATACGAAACAAAGGTTTTGGAAGTTGGAGCTAGCACTAAATTATGGAACTTTTCACTAAACAATTTCAAAGGAACTATTGTGCTCAAGCACCCGGTATCAAATGGAAATTTAATGCTTTCATTGTTAATCTTCAACACAACATGATAACTCAGGTTCTCTTCTTCCACCTCGTTAATCTTGTACAAGCTTTCACTATCATCTTTGATATCTTCAGATAAAACTTGTGTATTTTCTTTAATTTTCCCTTTAAAATAAGACTGCTTCTTAATTATGTTATTCGATATACCATTATTTCTGCATACCTTGCTAAATGTCCAATCTAAGAGCAACTATTGCATGTGTAACCACGATACGTACATTTTTCTGAGGGATCGTTATAACCTGCACAAACATCACAACGAACCCCTTTATAGGAACCAGGCTGTTGTTTTAGTTGACTAATTTGTCTACTTTGGCTATCCCTAGTAGATATGTAACAAATTGGCTCATTTTTTAAATCTTAATATCTGTTAACCAATATTGAAGTGAAGACATTTGCTTAGCACTAGCTACTGCTTTGTCAATCATCAACTTAGTGGCGTTTTCTTCAAAAAGCCTATCACGAATGGGACCTTGACCCATTCCTAACACACATTTATTTATTAGAGCAAAGTCTAGATGGGTGTCAAATTCACAATTCGACGTCAGTTTCCGTATTCTTGCCAACCACTCATTTACGTTCTCTTCAGGCTCTTTACTAGCATTGAAAAACTTAAATCTCGCAGCAAAAACAGACTCCGTGGGCAGAAAGTACTTGTCAAACAACTCAAAGAGTGTATCGTATTTCAATTCCTTAGGCTTTTTAGGTACACTTAAGTTATTCATTAACTTAAAAGCATCTACATCCAATGCATTGAGAAACAGGCCTTTTCTTCTGGTTTCACTCTTGATGCGATTAGCGTCGAAGAAATTCTCTATCCTAGGTTTGTAAAGAGACCCGTCATTTTTTAAAGTAAACTCCATCAAGACGCCAATGGTGGTGGCTTCTCCGTCGTCATCAATTTTGAATGCAAATATAAACTCCTTCCCTGGGATTGACGTCTCAGGTCTTCAATTTCGGGATGCACTTAGTAAGTTTGTAAACTCGAATACTTGCTATTCTTGGTTTTGGTCAACACCAGATTCGACAGTGGGTAATCCCGTCCTCGTCACCAATGTTAAATACTCTTCACTATTTTACCGTTCACACTTCCTATCTTGACGCACAACACCTTGAAAGTCACCCCTCTCACAGATCATCATACCGTTTCATAGCCAAAACAATGTTACCAACTACACCATTGTTATATCTCACAAGATACAAACGATTGTGAATGTGTTGACATTATTTAGTTCTTGACTATGATGAGACATATGTAGTTGCTGTCCTGTCTCTGGCCTATTGTGTTGTTGCGCATGTGTGAGTTGAATTTTTTTTTCAGTTGCGTCTAACAGACTTGTAATGGTTGTCCGTGTATTTGTGATCTCTAAAGTGATTTAATTAATTTTGGTAGTTATTACAACGAAATTCATTTAGTAATATATATTTGTTTAATGGCTGATAAAATAAATAACAGTACAGAGAAGAAATAAAAGCTGGTATGCTTATATTTGAACAGCAATATCTCAACAGAATGTATTAAGAAAGTGATGATTAGGTCTAAAAATATTTATATTTCCCAATGCTTAAAGGGAGAAGTAGACTCAAAGCAAATTGAATACACTATATTACCATACTTTTAATAGAAATCTTAATTTGATATAGGCCTACAACATTGGTCTCTATAATATAACTGGTTGGACATACACATACACACTTCCAAGGAGCAAAGCATGACGCTCAAGTTTATCGTCTGCTACACTGTGGAGGGACAGATTTAACGGTATTTTTCAATGTTCTTATGCGAAAACATGTCTCTGATGAATAAAAGTGTTATTGTTTGAATATAGTGAAGTATTACACCACACTTTCCTGAAGAAACATTTACATTAAAGGACATACAATTCAGTTTTACAGGTAATACTGTACAAATATGAATAAAATATTTAACATATTTAAATATGTCGTTAACATCAATGTTGTTTACAGTTTGCCAAGACTATCAAACACGACTATAGGGTAGGATTTTGGTTCGAGATAAAGCCTTACAAACAAGGTTTCTTCAAAAATCATCATATATTAGCCTGCATCAACTTATTTAAGGAAAAAACTAACCAGTTTCGAACTTTGTTATACTCTTCAAAGCTTTTAATAACATATTTATTTCATTTAACTAATCACACATTGATGTATCTCATATATTCAATCAAATAATGAACGATGTCAAAATGCTACATTGCCTTGTATGAGTGTAAGAAAGAAAGAAATACCCGAAAGTTTTCATTATACAAAGGTATGCAGACGACAGCTCGATAATTTCAGCCACAGATGTCCATCCAGTTATATTATAAAGATCAATGACCTACATTTATACCGTTAGCTACTAGTTTTTTATGACACTGTATTTATAACGTGTATTGTTTTCACAACTAGGCATATCAGTAAAATATTTATAATTGCACCTCATGGAATTTATCAACGTCATATTTGTATAATTTAGGGTCATTAATTTAACCAATATAAATACATTCTAGCGTTAATATAAAACAATTTACTAAATTTATTATTTAAAATTAAAGTATTATAAATAAAGATTATTTAGGTTAATCAAGTTAATTGCAACTCACATGAAGATGTTTTGAAACTTACGTTAATATAATACGTATTTTGATTGGTGTTCAACAACGTCATGTTGTTACTCAAATGAAAGTTTATCAATAAAGAAGGTAGGAGCATGTATATCTATGAACTATATAAAGAAAATAATAACGTATACAATAATATAGTTAACCTACAAAATTTGTAAAGTTTGATTACTTAAACAGCAGTTTGTGTGAAATGTAGAGGATCTCTCTGCGTCTTTCGAAGTAACAGTGTAAAAATTCATGTTAACTGTAATAATTGTGTATCGGATATTTCTGAACAAAATAGTGACAGGCTAGCTACTGGTAAGGCTGAGATAAATGCGTGGTTAGTCTATGCACTTAGATTCATTGTTAAAGGAGAACAAACTGCGAAAAATTTCTGTGGAATAATGAATATGGCTACCCGCACCCTCCTCGTTTTCTTTCAAATACTATTATGAGCATGCTTGTAAATTCTAATGCTGCTAAGGAAGTGTGTGCAGAGTTTATGAAATAAGCAGCAGAAAATACTGTACTGGAAATTGATAATGACCCAGATATTACTGCAACATTTGATGGTTTGTGGAAAAGACGGGGGCACGCTTCTTTAAATGGCGTGGCAACCACCATAAGTGTGCGTATGGTCAAAGCTCTTGATGTAAGGGTGGTAACAAAATTTGGTAGGTTCAAAACAAATT
Organism: Timema genevievae; assembly: GCA_902155825.1. Taxonomy (NCBI): domain Eukaryota; kingdom Metazoa; phylum Arthropoda; class Insecta; order Phasmatodea; family Timematidae; genus Timema; species Timema genevievae. The sequence continues at coordinate 7,392 of CABFWO010009682.1, forward strand.
ACAAAGGGAACATGATTCTGATTATGTAGCCAATTATTCAGGGGCTAGTGGCTGTATGGAAGTACAAGGAGTGGTTGATACGTTTCGGCAGTCTCAAGCTCTGTACATTGTACAACATCCGATATAAGTATTACCTAGGGGATGTAGATAGTGCTTTGTTTCTAACAGTTTTGGGAGTGTAACTATATGGCCCAGATTTTTCTATTGAGAAATTTAGAGTGTGTGGGCCATGTGCAGAAACGTGTGAGTACGCGCCTAGGAAAATTTATAAGTAAAGGTAAGCGCCCACTGGGTCGGTACCGCACGGATGGAACGTACCTCACGGACCGCACATTTTAGAGCGGGTGTGCCCACTATCCACACTGACGGCACGGACGGAGACTCAGTTTGCTCAGCTGTTCTCGAGCCAGAAGATGAGCTTCTTGTTTGCGTGCTCAAGGAAGTACTGTTTGTATTTCTGTTATTGTTGGATTTGTTTCATGTTTATAAGTATGCTTTTGTGAGTGATATTTCACCGTGATATTTAAATATGGAAAGCTATGAAGAATGTGTAGCTATTAATTGCCTTTTAATTAAAGAGGAGAGAAGAAAATGTAGGAAACGATGATTCTGGGCTCACAACATCAACAGGAAAATACTTAAGTTTGGCGAATAGCACACATTATTTCCTGATCTGGTTGAAGATGACGTCAAAAATTCCGGACCCCACTTGATTTTAATTTCCTCGCCCGAACTTTCTGTCGAATGGCGGAACTGCGGAGAGTCCGTTGCCGGTGGTATCGACCCAGTGGGCGCTTACCTTTTAAGGGCCTGAGAGAAACTTTCGGACGATAAAACGATTGGAGATTTTGGACGTCTCACAAATGCAGCCATAAATTAAATACAGACTTATTATAGAATGTATATTCGCAAAAATGTTTCTAGTTTAGAGGAGATGAAAAATTCTGTATGGGCAAGATACTTTCACCTTTCCTCCACCAATGAATCTCCCGCAAACGGAGTTTGCTCTAAAGGTGTGGATAGCTGGTGCAAGTACCAAAAGTCCTTGGCTAACAATGAATTATATGACCATACCAAACAATCATTTCAAGCCTTATCATAGAAGAGATAAAGCTCATATTTTTTTTAGGATTTAGCTAACCCAGAACTCCTTAGAAAAGGTTTACATAACGGGACAAAATATCCCAAAGAATCATTGATTTGGTCATGGACTCCAAAATCATCGTTTATAAAGAAGACTACCGATAGTCTAGAGTTTGGTGTACATAAAGCTATAGCTAGTTTAATAAAAGAAACATAGTTAAACAATGTGAACTTTTAAAAAAGTTTGGCACTCCCCCTGTTTCAAAATGACGAGGAAAAAATGGATGAACTAAGAATCGAGAAAGCGAAAAAAGCAATCCTAGAAAAAAAAAAAGTGTTGCCAGAAAACTATCTTGGCCAAAAGAAGGTTGGAGGACCTTTATGTATAGGAGGAGGACCCAGATAACCCTGCCTATGAAGCTGGGATTCACTAAGGTAAGATCAGTTACAGTGCAACAAAAGTAAATACACTGTGATAACCATAGTGATCACAACTTTAAACAAGTTTCCTGATTTTTAAAAAAAAATTCACATTAAGGTAGAATTTTCTCGAGAACCGTAAAAGATCTCTCTATATAAAATTGTATTTTTTTTGTTCTATTTGTTATAACAAGCTACACATTTAAGTAGAGGTTTTTGTGAAATTATTATTTATATGGAAAATGTATTACTTTAAATTTAGAATTTTTGCATTTTCTTAGATAAATAAAAAATTCAAAGCATACTTATACAGAGATATTTCTGAAAATCCTGGGTTAAAATATTAACAAGAACGTGATCGTATAGACAATAAAGGATAATATCATTTATAGTTCCTGAGAAAATTGTACCTCAAGTTGTGCTAATCAACATGAGGAAGATAGGGTCATGTGACTCTCTCAAATGTACGGTAGCAAGCTTACCCTCTTTGGTATAGACTCTGGACTATAAAATAAGGCCATAGTGTAACCCGTCAAGGTAAGACTGCTACCATTCAGAGAAAATAGAGTGTACCTAGTTTTCTTCCTGTATACTTTTTTTTATCTAACTTGTATGTTCATGCATAAAATGTTCATTCTCGTGTTATAATTATTGACTATGATTTACCTTGATAAATTATTTTATTTATATTAGGTACTATTTTAATTACTTTAATCTATGTTTCAAAACATACAATTCAACGGGCGTTGTGATTGGCAAGTGAAACCTTTCATTATGTTTCATTGTGAATGCCTATACTTTATAATGAATTGGGAACTTTAAGCGTTTCATTATTATTTATTAGTCGTGCATCCAGTATGATTTTAAATCAAGTCAATACATACTTTACAGCTTCTTAAATGCCAGCACGAATGGAACAATGTGCACTAAAATCGAATCACTCGTATCACTATAATTTGAAAGCTCCAAACTACTAATGTTGATGTGGTTTCATGCAGCGCCATTAACGGAGCACTTTTATTGAACGACAAATAAAAACATTGGTATACCTGTCAAAAAATATTATGACTGTGATTAGAAGATTTTTTATTTTTCTAAGATTTTCTAAGTAGTTGGAAAACGTGTTAAAAGTTCAATTTATTTCATATTTAAGATTCCATGTGTATAAAATTTCCGCAATGGGAAAGTCATTAGTGGATAATACTGACACAGGTAATTAAAACTACTGTATACAAATTTTAATAATTGCACTGTGGCAGGCATATTTAAGACTAAACCTGCTCATATTGTCATAAAAATTTAAGGGTACAGTAATTGCTACACATACATTATTAATTAGATACCGGTACGTACATTCATTTGATTCACTATGGATCAACTATTACCATACGTATGGCTAACTATTAGCAAACCAAGTAACAACCACTAAAACTTGTAATTTGTTAGTAGCATTGCTTATAACCTGAACGGATAGTAGTAATACATTGTGATCAAAAATAAAATGTTGGTAGCACAGGTAAAAGTTTTCATCATTAAGTGCGTACACTAGTTCAGGGGTTCTTAACCTTTTTTAGCCAAGACCTAAAATCAACTAGAACTGATCAACTTCACTGAGTGTCTATTTTGAATTTAAAAAGTGTTAATGCAATATTAAATGTGGTAGTTATGTATTATTATATAGAGAGGTAATATTTTCTAATAAACTGTTATAAATGTAATAATGGTATAGTAAGTTAATAGAATTAAAGAAAATATTTCCAGTAGGGGCCTATTAAATTTAATAAATCAAATAGGTACAGCTATGTATGGGAACTCCATTAAAAATTATTTATTATTATGATGTTAGGTAGGCCTACTTTTAGGAAGGTATAAAGAACATATTGTATGACATGACAATTGATAATTCCAACCTTAAAACAACTGTAGGTTACATTGGTTGAGTGAGGTGGTTGTACTTGCTCTAGTGCTGAAATTGCTTCAAACCGTGGTTGTGTCATCTCAAGTCATGCACAGATTGTAGTCTGCTTCCAATCTTAGTTTTCATGACCGAAAGTGTAGAATAGCCAGCTTCACATAAGTAGGATGTGGAAAACTGAAGTAACACTTTCATAACTTCGGTCCCTAGAGTAGGTTTTTATACAAAATGAACATACTGATTTAGTTTGTTTTTGGAAACTGTGACATAAAGTTTCTTCGGGATCAAGCCACAGTATTCATTTTGTTATGGAAGGAAGATATTTTTTAGAAAGTGGTCAATTTTTACCAAATAAAAAAAAGGCACAATGTTGATATTATTGCTGCAAGTCAATATATAGGGTCAGTTCATGTAAAATCAACCAGTCACTCAACCTGACCATTCTGTATTTAAATGAAATTTTTACCAATTATTCTTCCCT
>CABFWO010009683.1:0-11288 GCA_902155825.1 Timema genevievae
ACGGAGAGATCAATGGGTTGGAAAGAGATGGTAATAGTCCATAAGAGCCTGTACTGCAATTTGAGAGTGAAACGGCCTATAGTTTATATTCGTGTGCGTTACTGAAGAGGACTGTGCCAAGACACTACCAGTCAGACCGCATGATGTGAGGGTGAGCTGCCTCTGTCAATTTCCATTCCACCATACAGTCCATTTGTCCGTGTTCGTAACACTGGTCCTCCAGAGGCACCTTTTGTTTTCATTCATAGTAAATATCACTGAATAGTGGTAAACCTATACTTAAAAAAAGTTGTATGGGTCCTACTACAAATATATAATTTAAATCAGAGGGAAATATTACTAGAAATAAAATATAACTGCACATTTTTTCACATTTTAATGTTATTTAAAAAATACACATTTTTCACAATTTATTATTGTTATGCATAAAAATACAAAGATCGTCAAACAACGATAGTTAGTCAAAATATGCGATAGGATCGGGTGGGTCGACTAACGATCTAGAGGTGAAGACATTGTCAATGAATACCGATACATTAGGATGATTAAGATATTTTACACGGCGTGTGATATATTGTTCAAGAGCGTACAGAGTTTTTAATTCGTCCGTAGACAAGTGTATCTGAATATTTTTTGCACTCAGACTCAATTTACACACACCGAAAAGTTTTTTCACCACTATGCTATAGTCGTCCATGTTCGACACAAAGATTACACAATTATCCACACAGTTGGACCAAAACGGCATTTCTTTGACGAAAAAGTTCTATTGCGGTACGGTGAGTATTAGACGTTTGAAATTTGACGAGAACATCACGTGATCGTAAAAGTTGCGGCTAGGAAAGTGGCCCAACGCTAAGTGTTTGTTCTGTTTATCCTTTAGGTAGAAAGTCCGGGTCACCAACGACGGTTGGGAATCCTCGGACGGGAGATGATCCTCCACCACATTATAGCTGCACGTCACCTTCTCCATCGCTGTCTGCGTCTGAACTGATGAACTGCAATCAACAGTCGTCACAATTAAAGCTAGAATTGGCGTCGTCATCGTCTTCGGTGATTGGACAAAATTTATACAATTTCTCGGCGCTGTGAAACCTGACGAATCGTGCCAAGGCGTTGCATTTTTGACGCGCATGGAGTGATGTCGTGACAAGGAGCGGTACATCCCCAACAATTTGAGTTGATCAAATCTACAAAGGGTCATTTATTGTTCTCGCGTAGAGGGATGAATGTCCACCCTGTGAGACGGGACAAGAAGTTGCCTTTTTGTTTATTGTATGCGTAAAGTACGACGGCTTTATCTAAATTTTGCTTTAGAATTCCACCCAATTTGGAGTAGCACAGTCCAGTGGATTTATTGAATTGATAGCACGAGGATTGTTTCTCGTCGATGAAAACTATCACTAGCTCGGTGACCACCCACTCCTTTTTTGAGTTGACGATAGATGAAAAATCAAAGATGGCCAACATGATGATGTTCATTAGTCAGATAATTGAATACAAATGATTAAATAAAATTCTAGTAAACCTTTTATTTCCAATGCTGGAACACATGTCTGTGCACCCCTGCGCGTACACCTTGGACAGCTACCAAAGGGGCATTTGAACACCGTGACGGCCAGTCGATCGTTCTTGTACAAGTTGGTGGTTGAGAAAAGGTCTGTGAATCTTGTCGGGCTGCAGGCAGCAATAGTGGCCGCACACACCAGACGCTATGGCTTGGTGTCGTTTTATGTTGTACGTCCATCGTCTCGAGTGTTTATTCATGAGTCTAGTCATCGCTATGCTCGGTCATCTGGCATATGTATCAAAATACTCCTCAAATTTGGAAAAATATAGAACCACCCAATGGGAGCCGGATTTAGTGTGAGGGTCTAGATTAACTACAAATAAGGCGGGACACGTGCAATTTTGAGGTAACTTGTCAGAAGGAAATGTACCTTTATAGAATGAAATTTTGACCCGCAGCAGTGTATCTATTTGATACGAGTTTATGGTACTAATAAGTAATTTTCACCTCCCGATTAGAATCTATCGACACCGTCCCCTCATACTTAGAGTAGAACAAACAGGTCATGGTGTTGTCAAGCTCTGTCTTGAACTGTAACTCAAATCTCACGTTCCCCTCTGTTTGAAGGCTGGTGTGCGAGTCCTATCCTGCAGTGTTGGGAGTCAAGTCGAACGTCAACATAAAGTAACCTTTATTGAACATGTCTCGCGTGGTTTAATGTCCGTTGTTTTGGTGGTGTATGCCCAATCCCAAAAATTTCACAAGAGTTTTTTTGGCCTGGCTTATATAATGATGTGAAATCGTGGGTTAGCCGGTGTGACGATTGTCAAAAGGCTAAACCAGCACAAAACTCCCGCGTTGGGCTACATTCGGCTGATGTCATTCAACGTCCTTGGGAGAAGATATTTGTTGACTATATAGGTCCTATTAGCGTTCTTCATAGGGAAATTCTTGTATTTTGGTGCTTGTTGATGCGTTTTCTAAATTTGTTTTCTTGATACCCCTTCGTGACATGAAAGCGACAACCACTATGAACGCGTTGAGTAGGCGTTTGTGGACATTCTTTGGGACTCCTCGCGCCATCGTTAGCGATAATGGCCCATGTTTCGAATCGGCTATTTTTAGGGACATATGTTTTGGGACACATTACTACGAGCCCCTACCACTCTGGCCCTAATCAGGTTCAACGGTTCAATAGGAACCTGGTTATTTCCCTCACTATCTTTCACCATCAGGCTCAGAATAAGTGGGACCAAGAGTTGGAATTCCTTAACTTCGCTTTCAACTCTGCGTTCCACAACGCTATTGGGTCCTCCCCGTCCTCTGTTTTTTTGGGTAGAGAATTGAACCACCCCCTGTTAGCTATTTGGGACATCAATCCCATATTTGATGAAAGCAGTGTAGTTCCCCATGCTGAGAGATGTAGGCTAGCCCTAGATAATTTGAAGAAAGCCCAACATAGGGTAGTCGCGAGCTATAATAGAGGCAGGATCCCTGTCCCCTTTGTGATTGGTGATACCGTCCTATGCAAGGAATTTCCTCAGAGCTCCGCCATTGAGAGAACTTCCGCTAAATTATGCCAGAAGTGGAATGGTCCATGGCTGATTGATGATTTTATTACCCCGGTAACTGTTCGTTTGACCAACATAGAAGATGAAGGTATTTCCAGGAGGGCTCATGTGAATCACATTAAGAGTATACCGCCAAGAGTCACTGTGTAGTGTATAGTCCCTGTATTTGTGTACTTAATTTCCCCTTGTTATACGCCGGAGTAAGTGAATAAGTGTAATCTGTGTCTTGTATATTATATAAAAGTGATCTTATCATGTTTATAAGGTTTATCGTGTTTATTTATTTATATATATAAGTAGTGGTATAAGTATATACATGAGTAAGAAACTTTGGCCAGGAAAATCTCCATATCTAATGACAGGAATAGTGTAATTAAAATAAATGTATACATTGGTATAAAAAACATGGAACTGCTGGTGTTTTTTTTTTTGTGCAGCTCAGAAGGGACTTCTACTCCTGATGTAGTCCACTCCCTGTTTCTTTCCTTATATGTGTGGCGAGTAAGAGGCAGCAAAAGATCATCAAAAGAAGCACGGCCAAAAAAATGTAGAATCCCAACACGGCAACTTGGCGNGGCAGCAAAAGATCATCAAAAGAAGCACGGCCAAAAAAATGTAGAATCCCAACACGGCAACTTGGCGAGACTGGACCCATGAAGCAGGATGGAATGTGGAATTGTTCCACAGAGCGAGAGATGTTATAGACCTGGCCGGGAGAGGAAGAGCCACTGGCACATCACCCTCGATCATCCCTGGAGGCGCTGGTCAACCCGTCACCCTTCTGTCAGGGGGGCAAATGTTGTAGCGTTTAAAAAGGCTACAACGTTTTAAAAACAATAAAATAACGCTGGACGTAATATTAAGTCGAGCAATATCCTTCCACAACTATTGAAGTGACTGAAGAAACTCACCGTTGCCCCATTCTCTGTTATGTACGTCGCGATCTCTCTCTCTCTCTCTGAGCAACGACTGACTATCACGTACTTGTTGGTCAAACTGGAGGCGCTAGAGCAAAAGGCACATTGACTGGACATGTGCAAAGGATGTTGGGAATAATGTGTGACGTCATTAGTGCTAAAGTACTGCGCGCACCATAGCTTCTGGAAAAGTCTAGGTGTTGATCACCGCATGTTCCCGAACTCTGTTACCCCTCCTCTCTTGTTTGCTGTCTTTCCATCCCTTATGTTTGACCCCTACAACCCCCTGCCTCTTTGAGCTCAGTTTAGCAAATAAATAAGGCTGGTATAGCGGCGATCAAGCTACTCTTGGCGGGATAATCATCCGAGGCGCATCTTGGTGCCACATATAAAATGTAAGATTCAAAATTATTATTCGGGCATTATACTTCAAAATTCCTTTTCGGCTTTATCATGGATTGAACTTTAACATTTTGGTATTATTTTTTTTAAATTAAAGATTCACTCGTTTGTTTTGGGGAAATATTTAAGAAACATTTAACAGATTTAAAAATTTAATATTCTTGGCGTGTACTAATTGTTGTAATTATGAAGTTTGAACAAATACTTTAAATGTTTAGAGGAGAATTTTTATTTGTTGTCATTATGGAGTTTTTGGTGACTTAACAAACATTTATGAGATTTAAAATTAAATATTTTTGGCGTGTACTGATTGTGGTAATTATGATGTTTGGACAAATATTTAAAATATTTAAAGGAGAATCTTTAATTGTTATCATTATGGAGTTTTTGAGATTTAACAAACATTTAAGAGATTTAACATTTAATATTCTTGGCGTATACAAATTGTTGTAATTATAAAGTTTCGTAAGTTGAACGAATATTTCCATCGTCTTGATATTATACAAATAAGAGTTTTATTTTTGTAAGTCGATCTGACAAGTAAAATATTGTTTTTAACGAAACCCTTGGAGATTGTTGAAACTTAATTTAGGTTGGGTAAAGAAAGACCTAAAAATGTTCTACTAAAATTTACATATATTGATTGAATAAATCTATTTATATCCCGTTATCATGCCATGTTTTTGTTTATTCTATTAAGGTTCTACCCAAATTTCATATCGCCCTGGAGAGTACCTATTTTCCAGTTACGCTTTGGCTGAGTGGGTTGGTGATACCATGATTGCATATATTATCTTGTAATATATGTTTTTTTTTTGGACGTCCTTTCGGCTCCTCCACAATTATCTTATCCTTATTATTTTATGCATGTCAATTGTATGCCTGCTTTAGTCCTGAAGGAGGAAAAGAGGCTACAAAATAATGTGTCATAAGAGAGGGTGGACGTGCCGACGTTGTCAAAATTTATAAAAATGGGCAACTGTTTTTGTATCCCGTTTACATATAGGACGAAACGATTCAGGTTTCTATGAATGAGTTGAAACGGATTTGTGTTCAAACTGCCCACAAACGCATCGTTAGACACCATAGTGAATAAAATAATTTTAGAGATCAACCCTCGAATAACATTTTTGGCTCACAGACTTGGATCCCTTGGGTACGGTCACAGACTTGACGTCCACCCGATTGATGGGGTATTGGGCCGGCTTTCGTAATAGTGTATTTTCTATAGCGAGTGAAATAGTCGGCGACACTTCCACGTGTTTCACAAAGAGGGTGGCGTCTAAAATTTTCAACCGGACGTCGGTATTTAAATTGTCCGCTTCTGTGAGCAGATTTGTAGATACCATTTTTTATATATTAAATTTTAGAGTTGAGATTATATGATGAACATCGCGGAAAACCTATACATCCAAACAACCTTTCTGAACAGCAACACAATTTTAAATGAACAAACTAATTTTTAGAATCAATCCCTTACTAACACAGACAACATGCCAAAATCAAAAGTAATCCTCATTCTAATAATTCAAGCTCTCCCACCATCACAATTAAAACCTATTTGAAACATAATCAAGAAGATTAATACCGTATATTCCTATGCCTAAATTTAATTTACCTTCTCGTTTTTTGATAAAATCAATAATAATATATCTATCTACATTTACTCATCATATAAATTAAACTCTATGCTATACTAGCAACGTTATCTCATTTATCAATTTTTTTTATTATATTGGTAGCTTACCACTTATTGTTGATCATCCCACAAAAACTTTCATAAATTATAATAATTCAAAATTTCACAACCTTTCCGTAAATATGTATTTTAATCACATCATCATCATAAATAAGATAATTATAGGCGTGTTAATTTAAATGATTATGTATTTAATATTTCGTATATTATCTTCTAGTTTCGCTTTACTATTTTCATTTCCAATGTTTAGTTTTATTAAAATTACAATTTTATTAATATTTTACGTCATCATTGTTTGTTTGGACCATTTTTTAACCATAATCTTTTCATATTCATATTTTACATTTTATATTTTACTCGATTAAATCTATTGTTCTTTAACAAATCAAAACCTAATAAAAAGAACCTACATATTAATTAGAAAGATTTTAGAAAGTAAACCAAACACACACTACTCCTAAATTAAGTTCACTACATATAAAATAATCAAAAAATAATTTAATTAAATTCATCTAATCAAAACACCTACAAATTAGTTTTAAAGATTTTAGAAAGTAAACCTAACACATGCTACTTCTAAATTTAGTTCACTACATATAAAATAATCTACCCTTGATTTAATTAAATTCATTTAATCATACCCCTAAAAATTAATTTGAAAGATTTTAGAAAGTAAATCTAACACTTCTTTAATTTCGATTTTTCAGTTCTCCATGAATATGGTACGTTAATAAAGTACCGAAACATGTTGAATTAAGCTTCCAGTTTTCTCTATCTGATCTGGAATACCAAGACAGATAAGACCTAAATATAGTTAAACCTTTTCATTAAATCTAGCTAACATTCAATTTATGTAATTGAATAAAAACTTTTTACTGGAGATGTTAACTTTATTTTACTTGTTGTTTTAAATAAATTTTATTTTTCATTCTTGTATTAAACTATGTTTACATTAGAAGTTTAGTATGTTGTGAATGAAAGTTTGAGCATTTTACTTTTTAAATGTCCAATTATTTAGTCAATAGATATTTTGAATTTAATGAAAGTTTATTTATTCTAAGAGTGAAAGTAATTTGTCTAGAATATTCTGTTGTACAGGGATTCATCCCAAGTATTCACATGTATAAATTCTTTAATTTAAAATGATATCATATCAATTTTTAAATAACAATATCTAAGGCTTAACATATATAGATATATGTATTTGTCACCAAAGAAAACAATTTTTAATTTGGGATCGTGAACATTTTAAACCACAATATTATGTTTAATCTTTGCGATTTATGTGCTCTCGAAAACAAAAAGGTGGGTTTAGTATTTCTCTCTGACCCCTTGTCTGTCTGTACGTCCCTTGGGCTCAAGAGAAAATGATTTGATGAATTTCTTTCAAACTTTAAAAATTAAAGCCTAAATTATATTATATTATGGTTATACCTTGAGGCGTTTTATAAAGTTTGATTTAAGCCCTAAAATTTGAGTAGTTTACTGACAACTAATTTTTGAAAATTCATTTAGAAAATATGTTAACTATTTTGTTTAAAATGGATATTTGCCGAGTGTTTTACATGATAAATAAAGTTGTAGTCCTATAATTGTTTCTTAAGGGGAAAGGGTATATGTGTTTACTAGCTATTATTAGCATAGAAAATAATTCCTGGAAGACATATTTAATGGGCCACAAATTGTAGTTAGATTGGACCCCAAATTACTTTACTAAAATATTATATTATGAAAATATCTAAATGAAATTCAATCCACTCATTGAAATACTTTAAATGATTGTTATGTTAAGATTTTGTATGTTTGGCATAAATCTAGAGAGCTAATTGTATCCAAAGCATTTGGGGAAGGGGATAATTCCACAAATTTACAGTGCAAAATCAGTTTGAATAAAGTATTATTTTAAAATATTAATTAATTTAATTATCACCAAATTAAAAATTAGTAGACCCTATTGTTAATAAGTACGAATATTTTGTAATATTTTCAAAGAAATGTTTGCAAATTATATCATTTAAAGGACTCTAAATTAAATATGCAAATGTGTTTTAGGCCAGAAAAATCTATGAATCATATGTTCTAACACAAAAATGTTATTTGTTTGAATCCATTTCTTGCGGTCTATTTTAACCAAAGTTTCTGTGAAACCGGGCCACAAAAAACCAAGTACGAAAAACTCATAGTTATCCTTATAAGTTATAGTCATAAAATGATTGATTTTTATTTGTGGCTCTAATTAACTGAATAAACCATCTCAAAAACTTTAACATTTTCATACATATTTACTGTGACTGACACAAACTTTGTTTCATAAACTTATGGCTTTGCGCATCAATATAGGCCTACATAATATATATTTAGTTCACATGCGTATTGATCCAAATTTACATTATATACATATGGTACATTTAAAGCGACTCGACCAATCGGTCTTTTTTTAGTTCAATATGACTAATTATTTTGATCAAATAAAAGGTGTATCTCTTCTAAACTAAATTTGGTTCTTCAATAGTAGTTACATTTAGAGTGTTAACGGATATTTTTTTATGTTTAGGCTTTTGTTGAAAAATGTTACTAGTATATAGGCCCAAACTATTTATTTAAAAATATTGTGTACAATCAATATTAAAATATAATCGTTAAATGTTATGAACAATTTGATTTCAAAAAGGTTAAAATCATGAGTACATATTTGGAAGAAGAAACATACAAATACAAATGCCCTTCAATTTTAGCAAGATTTTACTTTTGGTAAAGTATCAAACTGGACATTAATTGTATTTAAATCCATGTGGCCAGACAGCTATTAATAATTTCTCGCTGACCAAGGCGGCCGTTTTAAGCTGGATTTTTCTATTTATTAATATTATATATTTAGCTAAAATTATTTTAGTCTAAAAGTATATTTTATTTTAAATTATCAATTAAAATTTAATTGGTTAAGAAATTAGTTCAGAAATGTTAAATAAATAAAACTTATTTGGCTATTTTAAGTAATCTCGCTCCAATCCTGGAAAATTTATATTTTCTACATCATTCAATAATGTTTTCCCCACTAAATTAAACCCCTCTACTCCCACTACTGCATTTTACAACCTATTTTAATTCCTAAACTTTTACGATCATTGCCTGCTCAATTTTGGTTTTCCACCACATGGAGTAGTTGATTTTATTAGTTTTATAATTGTTAAACCTGCCCCAACTCGCTCCCAATTTCTTCAGCTCATACTAAAAAAATTTAAATTTTAAGATGTATTTGGTTATCTGAAATGCCAAATTCCAGTTTTCTACCCCACTGAAAAATAGGCTAGTTGTTTCTATTAATTTTGAGCACCACCAACATCTGCGCCTGCACCACGGGACCTTACGTGTCGAAGGATATGAGTTTTTCCCACCCCTTTTCCCCTTTATATCCCCTTAGTGAATAAAATTCAAAAAACTCTTTTAAAAAAAACACACAATTTTATAAAGGAGCCCTCATATACAATTTTAAGGTTTATTTCTATTAGTTCTAAAGATACATCAGCGAATTTAAAAACTTTCAATCCCCTTTTTAACCATTTAGAGATTAAGTTTCGTAAAGCCTTTTTTTTCTCTTGCCTAGGGCCTAAAAGGAAACTTCACACGCAAAATGTCATGTTCAAAGGCCGAGGGGTTGGGGAAATACGGTGATGAGGGCGTCAGTGAGTGGGTTCAATCCCCAAAATTCTTATTGCCGAGAAATCAAATCAAATCAATGGGACCGACCGCTTTTTCCACTTGACCACAGGTGTGTTTTACATTGGGTATATATATATATATATACAAAGTATATATATATAAAGTAAACATATAGATATACAGTATATACATTGTTGAAGGAATACTCCACCAAATCGGATTAATTAAATATTCATAAACTTTTATTAAAAACATTGAGACCCACCTTGGTGGCGCAGTTAGCTAACGCACTAGTTTCGTGTTGAGCTAAACTTTCGGGTACGGGGAAATCGAGATTTTAATCTCAAACGGCTGAACTGGGAGGGGGGGTGGGTGGTTGTTAAATGGTTTCCACTCTTCCTCCACGCAAATGCACATTCACTTCCTCAATATTCAACCTTCCCTACTCCTAGCCCATTATCGTAATTAGTTCTTCAGCATATAACCTGAATGGGTAGTAAGACATGATGCCAAGTATTATTAAAACATTGAGAAAAGAGGAATATCTCTCTCCACCAATGAGAATTAACAATATATCTCCTATTTCAAAGTTTTGAATAAAATATATATTTTTTTAAAAGCCAACAGTTTCTGGGCTATATATTATAGCAATATCGTGATTAATGCCCCGTGATTGGGAGTCAATTTATTGTGCTACGAATTGTTTTCTATGCAATTAGCACCAATTAACATGATACGGTTTAATATTGGTATTTATAGCCCCGTGATCGAGCGCCAATTAAAATTTTTACCGTTTAGTTAAGCGATATTTGCCCCGTGATCAAGCACTAATTAAAGCGGTACGGATTATAGTCGTGAAAACTCCCTGTGATTGAACACTGTCTTTAACGATATTAAGTAAACAAGACTTTTGATGTCGCACACGATTTATTAAAATGATTTAATCTTCTGCACTGAAGATTTATTATATAATTATATAGTTTTAGTTAAACTACAGATTATTTTTCTCTAATTTTACTCGCTAACATTTTCTGTGTACTCTACGGATTTAAGTTAATGGAACTGTTATTTTATTATCACTCTGTAGATTTTAGTTACCAGCACTGTGTGTATTCAAAGACTGATAGATTCACACGCACAAGTTGCTTATATGGGACCTACCCCTTGCCTCTTAAACCCCTTGTCAACAATGTCATACCTCATAACTGACTAATAGAAAGACTCCTCGCGATACTATGATGTAAAGGTTGGCTTCCTATTGGGTATAAGGAGCCAGCGTTATAAAATCTTTTCAATACTACGGAGTTGATCTTTTAGAGAAAATAAATGGTACGGCGCACCGCACAGACTTTCTCTCTCTTTCTATAAACTCAAGTTTCGTCAAGGTGTTGCACATCTTCAAGTCATCGCATTGATATTATTATTATTATTATTATTGATATTATTATTCATTTATACATTTTGACCAATAAAAAATGTAGATATTGACTATTGAGTCTAAAATGGAGATAGATCATTGCTGTGCAAAC
>CABFWO010009684.1:0-11281 GCA_902155825.1 Timema genevievae
TTTTGGTCAGCCTTTTCAAATGGGTTACAAGCAACAAAGTTTGTTTGTCTGGATTTGTTTGCGAGTATTATCAACAATAAGCAACGTGGGTCAGTCGGATTATTCTGTTCACACGGAGCATCTGATTTAAATATTCCATACTAATACATTGTTGTGAGATGTGAAATGAGAAGACTACAAAAATCGAGTCATAAAATATTTTAAATGAAGACGATAAGTTCTCAGTTAGAGCTAATTAAGTTGGAAAAAAATATAGTTAAAAGCCCTTCATGTTCAGTTCGTAGAGATTATGATAATATGAAGTAGAACGATCTGAACACCCACTTCGGTGGTCACATGGTCTAAGGCGCCACTCTCACAGTGGATTAGACTGCCGATGACGGGGAGATTGAGGTTCGAATCTTGGTCGGGTGTACTGAGGATAGTTTCGACAAAATGTTTTTCCACTCTCTCTCTCTCTCTCCACGCAAATTCGGGTACACTTCCTATAAGTCTAATCTTCCTCATCCCTAAAACCATTACTAATACATAAGCGTACAACCCGAGCGGGTAGTAATACGTGGTGCTAAAAGAAAAAAAGTTTGATTATTGAATTCTGGTTGCGGAATAAATGAGTCGTGTCTCACAACTCTCTTTCTATCCCTGGTGGCAGAACTAGAAACTATAACTACTGATGGGGGAGAAATTTTATCACAAGCTGTAGGTCACGAACTAGTGAACTTAAGGGCTTATAGGACGTGAGCTACTGCCATTTAACTTTATAAAATTGATATTGCTAGTTCCATTGAACTTAAATAACTTTGATCTCCTTCAATGAGCGAATAAAAAATTATTCCCCTATTTTATAATTTGATACGATTATCTCAGTAAACCTCTGGATTGTT
The DNA here is from genome assembly GCA_902155825.1 of Timema genevievae. Taxonomy (NCBI): domain Eukaryota; kingdom Metazoa; phylum Arthropoda; class Insecta; order Phasmatodea; family Timematidae; genus Timema; species Timema genevievae. The sequence continues at coordinate 885 of CABFWO010009684.1, forward strand.
TAGGTCCAAGCAAAAACAAATGGCGCTTTCTGTTTTGTTGATTTTGATCTAATATTAGTAAAAACTATATTATAATATATCCACTGTGACAAAAAAAGTACTAGTCTATTTCTGATAGATGTTCTTAATTTAATATCTATATAAAATATTTTATGATAGTTTTTTGGGTATAACCTACCCCTACTCAACAAGAGTCCGATATTTAAAAGCAGGTACGTTGATTCAGAGGGTAGATACCCCCAACCCCTCCTGAGGGAGACAAACAAATGTGAAACACAAGAACAAAATAAGGGGAAACGAAATAGTGCTAGATTAAGAAGGAAATTTGGGCCTTAGTGTCAAACTTTCGTTACAAATATAGTATAGAATAAATTAATTGCTCCAGGTCCTAGATTCACTAAAGTGTGCAAAATATTCTCCGGTTCAAGTATTAAAATGGTGTAACTATTCTCCTAGTATGCTCCTCAAAATAATCCCAGTTGGCTTGCCCCGTCTCCATATTCACAAAACAAATAGAAAACCTGTGGCAATAACAACGGCTACGTTATCACAAGTGCCACAATTTAAACTTTATTTGACCAATCTGTTTGTAGAGTCTTCTTCCAAAGGAACTATTACTTTACTTTAAATAGCTATTGAAAGTGTGTAAATAAAAATAATGCTTAACTTTTTTTTTAAGGCTAGAAATTAAAATATGATACTTGGGTACTTTTAAAACAACAACAAAATTATATTATTCATGCACAGCTTTTGTTGCATAGTCAAAACAAATTTGGACATAGCAAAATCTATGTATAGTATTTTGATCGGTTCCTATTGAGCCACCGAGTCATATACTTTTAGTTCTATTAATCCCGCTAGATCTAGTAAAGAAGAGGATTTGCAATTTGGTGGCTAGATTTTATTTATTGCTTTCATTTGTTTTTAAGATGCCACAAAGACTATTTCGAAATCTCTATCTTTTAAATAACAAATAATATTAATCGTTTTTCTTGAAATATTTATCGCATCTCCTCTAGTTCTAACAATTTCGTACCAGTATAAATGTGTAATTTGACTCAAAAATTGTTGTTATTGTATAAACGTTTTTTTTTCTAGACTTATTCACTAATTTAATATGAAATTTGATTTTGTTCACTAAATCACAATCAGAAGATGACATTTATACTGTATACCCTTATAGCATTAAAAAAAAAATTGTGTGCTTAACGAAATCACCTCTTCAAGATCTTCCTACAAAAACATAAGTTATAATTTCGTGTTTGCTGACTGATTTTCAAAAGGTAGGAAATAGCATCTAAGAATCTTCTAATTATTTTAACTTGACAATATTTATAGTGAAGTACTTGTGATGCAACAATGCCAAGTAGGTGAGGCTTTGTTACCACTTAAACCTACTTTGGATTAAAACAGATTGTGTGTTTACCGGAAGTTATTATAATTCCTAAATCAATAATAATGACTAATTTAATTAAGTTAAGCCAGTATATACGGATAAATTACCAAATTATATAGGCTAATGTATTAACAAGTTAACGAAATCATAAACACAAGATATTCTAAAAGAAAATGCCGCGTTTTATTCACTCTAAAGACAAAATTTAATATATTAAATTTATTTGCTCTAATTTCCTAAGCTTAACCGAATACAACAGTGCTACTCAAATGTTTAGAAATTAATGATATTTATGCAGCCATTTGATTTGATGAAGTTACATGGTTTCCAAATTTCGCCTACTTTTGAGTGGGCGCAAATAAACGAAGCAAGTTTCCTGTCAAACTCTTGCTCTTTTTAGTGAATACGGATCTAGGAACATCTTTCAAAGCTGTGCAGGTACATCTATTTGCACTCAGTAATGCATCCTGGCATGGGAGCCAATATATTTTTCACAAGTATGTTGAGCAAAAAAAAAACAAAAAAAAACACGCTGTTGAAGATTGAATGAGAGGAAATCTAGATTTCATCATTTTTATCTTTGTTAACTCTGGTATTGACCATTATAAGTTGTTAATAGAAAATGGCAGCCAAATTCTAAATACATCTTTTATCTTTTAAGAATAACAAACAAAAAATGTAAATATTTCATATATATATATATATATATATATATATAAGGGAAAAAAAGGGAAAAAACCTTTTATTTTTTAAGGATAATTTTTTTAGCATTATTAAAAAACTTGTTTTTAGTTGAAAACCGTCATTTATTTTTATTGTTACAATTTTTCTGGTTTTCAAAACTTTGTTTGTCTAAAGGGACAGCTGCTTTCTCTATGGAAAAACATATGTTTTGATGTAAGTCTACATTATAGAATGCCTAATCTAGTAACTTTTCCAGAATCTTTTAATGTTCGTCCTATAGAAATCAAACTAAAAGTAACTATGACGCTTCTGTATATTTTAGAGTAACCTCGATGCGTTTCTGCGTTCCTTATATCTAGGTTATTCTAGTATATTTTCGTTCGCACTACCATCTGTGGACGAGATGCGAGAGGAAGATGGAACCTAACAATCCAAAGCTGCGCCATGTAAAAGTACCTAAAAGAGCTGATAGAGCGCACTTTAATCGAAGATACATTTAGTACAAACTACCACCGCTAGATGTCAAGAAAGGTTCGCAAAACGAATCGCTTTCATAAATTGTTTTATTTATTTATTTAGCACCGCGTCTTACTACCCGTTTGTTTGTACGCTCAAGTACTAATTTCGCTATTGGACTAAGAATTGGGAAGGTTGAATACTGAGCAAGTGAACCCGCATTTGCGTGAAGGGAGAATGGAAACCCATTTAGGAAAAACCACCCTAGTTCACCTGAGCGAGATTCGAATCTCGATCCCCCGGTCTTTGGCAGTCTAGCTCAACATGAAACTAGCGCGTCAGTTATCTATGTCACCAAGTCAGGTCTTTCCTAGATACTAAACTTGATTTTGCCTAATAATTTATATATCATTTAATTACGTTAATTGGTGAATGTATAGGTTCCCGAAGTAATTTTTAACTTTGCTAAGGTCTCCAAAAATTTGTCTCAAATTTATATCCACTCAAAAATCACAAAACGGTCTCTGGACTTTGGAGTCGTCCATAAATCACGTAACGCTTTTCTCTTACCTTTTCAGCCCCCTCCCGCTATGTAACACCATGTAGACATTTAGCCTAGCCCCCGACCCTCCCCCCCTTCCCCCAACCTGCGTTACGTAGATTTTCTCACTAAGAATGAATGTCATTATTCTACAGGGAAGTTTTGTGATACTAAAGGAGGGATTCAGAATTAAAACTTCTTAAAATCCATTTTAAATCCTGAACATAAATGATTTCAGAGAGTATTATACATACACATACACATACACATACAAAACACATACAAAATACAAACAGATAAGACAAACAAGTACAAACATAAAGACGTCGAGCTCAAATTCCTCAGGTTCATGAGTAAAACCTCTGCTATATTTATGTTATGGATGTCAGGTTTGCGATCTGAGTAAGAGCCAAACGGCACAACTATGTGATGACTATGATGGCCCTTTTTTATAATAGCGCTCGCTAGATGATGATGTTGAAGTGTCCACATCAGATGCTTGACGCTGGGGGAAGACATCTTTCTTAATATTGTGCACTTTTTATGATAGTCATATTATCATCATATAGGTAGCTATTTAAATTCTAAGTATACAACTTTTCTAAACTATTATTGGATTAGTCTACAATTTTACTTTAATTAACTTATCAATACCTATACTCATGTTTCGTTCCAACATCGATCCTGGATCCTGACTTCATTCTTGAAAAAGACTAGATGATCAATGAAGCGGAGATCGGGGTTCGAATAACTGTCGGATGTACTCATAGTGACTTTTCCAAAATTATTTTATAATCTCGCTCCACGTTAATGAGGGTAGATTACCTCTAGAATTCTACCGTCCTCATTTCTAGTCCATTAGATAAATATAGTAAAAATATTTAGAATAACTACAATTTGACTATACCGCCCTACAAAATTTAAACTAAAAAGGTAGAATTTTAAAGAAAATTTACCAGCATTTGCATAGAGGTTAAGTGGAAAACCATTTAGGAAAAGCAACCCTCAGTAGATCTGACTGGTATTTGAACCACACCTCCCCAACATCAGCCGTCTAGTCTACTGAGAGAACGACAATCTATACAATGCAGCCACCATAGCGTATGCATAGTAGTTGCATTTATATAAATACACACTAAATTTATCACAAGGGAAAAGGTATAGACCTGAATACACCTACCTTTTGTAGATAGTTAATGATATTTGAAACTTTACTTTTCATATGATGCTGCTGGTACGAATAAATAACACTAGTGATGGACTCCTCAAACTTTCCTTGAGATAAATTTTGTACTTTTGCTTCTTTCCATTTCACTACAACATCTTTTTGAGACTCTTCACTATTTTTTCTGGATATCGCTTTTCATGCGCAAGCAATTAACAAGTCTCCTCTTTCTGAAGATTTTTTTGGGTACAAATACAAGCGATTATTCACGGCCTATGTAAAAGAATGTGCAGTAGGAATCTAAATTATACTCAAACTCAACTATACTTATAAATTAAGGCCTCTTCGACTGACAGCTGTTATCCAACTAAAAGCACGTGAGGGGGTCAGTAGATTGGACAAATCTAAACAAATGCCGTGAGTATAAACATGTCACTGTCATCCGCATAAAATTATGTGTTTTAGAATGAGCTTGGCGTTCATAGTCTCGGGCAGACAATTCCACCTAAGTGCTAAACTTGCATTTTCACCGCCATAGATATTCGGAAGATATCCATAAGTTTGTTTATTAAAAGTGAAGACATGAACAGTAATATTATTTTTCAACATTATAATTTGAGTTTAAGACCTGTGTTAGGTAACTCTTTGATGTACCCCACCCTCCCCCCATGTAATAGCATGTAGACATTAGAGCTCTCCCCGCCCCCCCAAAGCGTTACATGGTTTATGGGCGACCCCTTTAGTACAAATCCTGTGATTTGGACTAGCAAGCAAGTTGACTTTGGTGATTTTTCACCTGATTACGACGAAAAAGAGCATTTTAAAATTAATATTAAAGTATTTTACGTGCGGAAACCGATGATTACAGCTTACTTCATTAAAGTACATGATCTAACAAAAGTGACAACTACAGATTGCATGACCTGACGTATGAATACGTGAAAGTAGATCTAGTATCTTTTTTAGCTTGCTAATCAAATTGGACTGTAGCTATAATCATTAGCCACTCTTAGTACGAATTTTTAAATATTACATTATTGTCTCAGTAAAAAAGTTTGACATAAAGGTAAAGGGGGTTTGGGGGAGGGCAATGAATTTCCTATGATGATTTTCTTTTACATAGTATAGAGTTGATTTTAAACTTTATGGGAAACACCAAAGGAAGTTTACAGACATCCTTACCGAAAGTTTTATTAGTAAAGTGTTATTTTATTTATTTACTTTAAATATTTATTACTGGGTCTTTACAAAGTTTTTGCAAAAAGAACTACAGTCGTGTGGTCTCTTTAGTTAATTTATTTAAAGTTTGTGTACCTCTTAAGTGAGTATTTTTTATTAATCATCAAAAACATTATCACGTTTGAATGCATTTCCACTGTCTAATTAATTTTTGTATTCCTACTCAATGTCTGAGCAAAAGCCAACTATGTTGTTTAAAGAAAAGTTACTTTGAGGAGAATTTAATCTTAAAAAAATAATTGCAAGACTTCCTCGAGAGCTATGACAAGTAGGTATTTTTATATTCTACCCTAAACAAAATATGGATACACTTTTAGAAAATAAAATCAACCTTAGTAGATATGATTAGAATTAGTCAAGGTACGTATGTCCACAAATGTTGTTGACATAAATAAAATAGTGCTTCATCAAATACGTTTAGTTACTTTTCTAAACACAATAATATCAACAGTTCTTGATTATAACTATGTCATGAGCATCGTGGAATTTGAGCATACATATTTTAAATGAAGATAAAAAGCCCTGTTAAAATCTGAAAACGGTGGGGATCAAACCCAGGACCTTTTGATCTGTAGACAGGAACTCTGACCACAATACCAAATAGGTTAGAACATTAACTCAGACTAAAATATAGAGCACCAAAAATACATCGAAGGTGTAGGCTAAATTGTAATATCAGGAATAATATTTGATATTCAAAAAGTCATTAAATCACCCCTACCCCCACCCCCTCATGTATGTTTCGAGGTGCACCTCTGGCTGGAGACTTAGGGTAACTCCTTAAGTTCGCATTTAAACTTTCTAGAGCATGGTAAGGGTCATTTTAACTTTCTCGCTATCTTACAGGTAGAGAAAGTATTGTGATCGTCAAAAAAATCGAACTCGAGATTTTGATGAATCTCAAAGTTTCATGACCCCCCGAATCCGAAAAAGTTGTTTTTGAATTTCCGTCTGTCTGTCTGTCTGTCAGTACCTCCGACTAGAGCCTAAGCTATTTTACCGATCGGGCTAAAACTTGGTATCTAGGGTTTTCATAGCGTTTCTCCGAGGAATTTTTTTAATTGGATATCTAAACCTAAAACTAAGGGTAGTTTACTGAAGGGCAAAAAGAGAAAAAGTCGATTTTCTCAAAATCGGCTTTAACGATTTTGATTAAATTTCATTTCAAAACATTTATAAATATTCCAAACAAAATGGCTTTTCTCAATATTTCGGCAAAATGACTTTAAGTGTCCGGTCTGATGCGTAAATTATCATTTTTTTATCATATCTCCGCAACTATTTGAGATACAAAATAACTTATCATTGCAAAATTGTAGTACTATTAAAAATAAAAAACTTTTATTTGACATATATTTTTATAAGACCGACAGTTTCTGAGATATTGGCAAATATATTAATACAATTTTGTGAGCTTCAGTTGTAAACATATACTACTTAAGTCTTAACGCAATAATTCTCCAATGCCATAGAGTAATTAAATATAAGTATCTAAAAAAGTATGTTATTTTTCCTTAAATCTCTTAGGAGAAATGTTTGTACAACAATGATCTATATCCTTCATTTTAGACTCAATAGTCAATATTTACATTTTTTTTATTGGTCAAAATTTATAAATGAAGAATTTAATAGCAATGCGATGTCATGAAGATATGCAACACCTAATAAAATGTAGAAAATTTTAACCGTAAGTCGAGATTTTAATATAAAGTGTTGACCATTGTGGACCCAATATTTATCTTTTTTATCGGTTCAAACAAACAAATGAGGACATTAATTCTTTAAAAATAAAATTATAAAATTTAAAACCGGGCCTCAAAAAATGTTTTACACAAGTATAGTGCAATTTATGCTTGGGTTTGCTAGTCTATATTATTTTGTTTCACATATATTACGAGTTTTGAGTAAATATCACCATTTTTAAACAATAGAGCGAGAAAGTCCGTGTGGAGTTCCGTACCATTTATTTTTTGTTATTGTTACAGTTGCATTTAAGCTCTCCATTTTGAAATTCCAAACGTTTACATTTGCCCTCGCTTTCCATTTCAACACGTGCCGCTACTTTAGAGATAGAAAATATTGAAAATGATCGGAATGACCTACATAATAATGTAGTGCTCCACGTATTGACCATTTAATGCCCATTGGAAGCCCTGATCTATTCACACCTTGTTCAATTAAGCTAATGGAACTTTTTGTTCTTTCTATACTAATTACTAAGCTTTACATGAATATTTCAACCATTAAAAAAGATATAAAAAAAGTTTGGTTAAAGCACGTTTTCGCTTCTTTATTTGGACTTATCACCCGCAAAATATAAATTTTAAAAAATTATTCAAACATCAATGAAACTTCAAACTATTTGCTTGTTTGTTCTAAAACTATGTTTTGGTAACCAAAGATTACTGTTAAACATTATGTTCGAGGAATACTAATTATGTTATTATTAGCACCGTGTCTTACTACCCTTTCAGGTTATACACACTTACGCTAATGTGTAACGGTAGGGTGATTGTGAGATGAACATGGAGGACCTACAGTTTAACGTGGAATCCGAACCACGGTGGAGGCCTGGCATTCCACACATTCACAAGCTGTGATTAATACTCGTCTTGTCAGAGGTGAAGGAAGGTTTTGGCAATCAGATGTGCCAGGACCGAGGATTGAACCCCAGAACCCCAGCACAGTAGTCTGACATCTTACCTCTAGACTGCCAGGTCACCCTCTAATTATGTTAAAACAGGGCAATAAATTTATCATAATTTTCATCTGTGACCAGGTTCATTTATTCTGTGTTTCCGGTGACGTGGAGATCAGTGTTCAATTCTCTGTCAAGTGTACTGAGAGGCATTTTTGCCTCAGTATTTTTTCCTTAACGCTAATGCTAGTACATTTATTCAAAATTCTATCTTCCTCATATTTACCTCATTAGTGTAATTAAAATGAGAATATTCTGGGCGTGTTGTCAAAAGAGTCAGAGACGCATTTTTTGAAAGTGTTTTTCTTTTTCATATTTAAATTAAATTTGGTCAAAACTCGCTTCGGTGTCCGAACGGTCCAAGGCGTCACTCTCCTGTCAGACTGACGTGCTGAAGACAGGGAGATTGGGGTTAGAAACCCGGTTGGGTCTACTGAGGGTTTTTTAATGGTTTCCTTCCACGCAAATGTGGATAGGTCACCTTTATACAGCTGAGAAATATGTAGCTTACCTTAAGAAAGAGGACTCAGAAGAAACCATTCTGGGCGTTATTATTTTTTTATTTTTTTTAGGTTTTGATATTTATAGTAGTAATTTATGTCAACATTTTTATTATTTTAAGTTTTGGCGAATTTGAGGGATGTATTTGAAATCCTAGATTGCGTTAAAATGTCTCAGGTTTGAATAAGCAAGAGAGGAATTTTATTTTTTTACCAAACAGGTCGAGAAATTGTAAATTATTAATAATTTTTGTTAGAGAGGGTTGGTAACGTGACCACACTGGGCTTCGTGACGTCATACTTCGTGCTTCTTGGTTGGGCACCAAATTGAAGTGTTATATTTCTTCTCCTCACGCCTTCACGTCGGAAATTAAAATTGTTACGCTACTTTTCTCCTGGTCTCTTTTAATATTTGCATGCTGTTCTCCATGGGATTAATAATAATTATGTGTAACCGTAGTCTTCCGCACACTCGAACATTAGGTCTATTTTATAATGGAAACACAGGTCTATAAATAATTTTTGATTTATTTAAATGAAATGATACTTGATTATACAGAAATTATCACAGTCGGAATACAATTGTTTTAAAACGCGGCAGCTTTAAAGTTTGTAATTTGCGTGTTGGCGCTTCGCGGACCTTAGCTACAGCGGGGTTGCAGGCCGAGCTACTTGGAAGAACCCTTTCCCTTGTTTATAGTCATACAAGAAGGTTTCTAGAATCTTCAACTTTCATGATACTTCAACATGATTTCGTCAGATTTTAGAAACGAGTGAGAGAAAAACAACCGATAGAAAAAATATTTGCGAGTGAAAATACTCGGAAGAGGGGTGGAAACCTGCTAACATAGCTAAGAATTTTATGACACAGTCTTGTCAAAAACATAAAAAAAATTAAATAAAATGACCACCCTGGTTTGTTAAACCAGAAGAGAAGATTTTATAGCTCATATGGATTTATTTATTTATTTATTTTAATAGTGTAAAATTGTTCATTAAGATGGGATGGAAGGGAACGCGTGGAAAAGTCAGTGTTTTAACAGTTTTTATGGTTAAATATTTATTTGGACAAAATAAATAAAATGTTGCTCTAGTACAAACATAAAGTTTAATTTTCTTCACGTATGAACCTGGAATTTAATGAGAACTTTTTCTCTTAATTTTAAAAGTTTCTCGTCTAATGCCACTATGCTCATGACAGATATTCAAGAAGTGTTGATATCAATATGTGAAGGAAATTAAACTCTATATTCGTACTGAAGCAATATTTTATTTATTTTGACCAAAAATTGTTTTGCCTTAAAAACTGCAAAGACACTGGCCTTTTTTTTGTGTCCCCTTCCATCCCACCTTAACTTGAAATGTATTAAGGGTGGTAACCTTTGATTTGAAATATTACGGATGGGAAAATTTATAACATTACGGCTTTTTTTTTTCTTGACAAATGAGACAAAGAGTTGTGGGTTCGATTACTTCTAAAAGGTGCTCTTAATTTCCATACGTTTAACTTCTGTTCCCCTGGCCTAAAGTGTATAATCGAGAAGAACTGGCTAATATAGGATACGAATATCCTCTGCAGCACATCCCTTACCCTACAATACATGTTAAGTCAAATAAAAACTAATTAATTCAGCAATGTGTTTAATTGGAAATCAGAAATAATTTAGAACGCTATGCTTTGTAATATTCTATGTAATGTTGGCAGATTTATAGGAGTC
>CABFWO010009685.1:0-11281 GCA_902155825.1 Timema genevievae
TCAGGGGGGGCTCCCGGACCCCACACTCCCCTGGGGGGTATTCCATACCCCCCAGCCACCCCGGAAAGACCTTTGTCTGGATATGGCCTCAATAAATTATGGTAGCCCTATTAATATAGAGATAGCCTGGAAACATTCATAATCATAAGGTTGGTTTTCCTTAGAATGAATCGGCCAGCTAGCGTCAAGTCAGCTACTGTTGTCATTCGAATGTTTTTTTCATTCGAATTATTTTTTAATTAAAATGATTTTGAAAGAATCGAATGAATCGATTATTCAGAATAATCGAATGAATCGATTCTATTCATCCGATTCTGCCCATCAGTTTGCTGTTCCCACTAGTGATGGGCATAATCGAATGATTTTAAGAATCGAATAATCATTCGATTCTTTGAAAAATAATCGAATGAACGAAAGAATCATTCGAATGATTTTGAGAAGTAGTAAAGAGTCGGTAATAATCGGATGTTTACTACTTCTAAAGTAGTTACTAGTTGCTCGTTTTGCTTTGTGCTACTCTTCTCTTCACCGTGCTGTTGGATCTCCCAACACGCATTCCTTTGCGTTTGCAGCTTGTCAACAGTTTTCTATTACTGTATTTAGTTACTTGTGCCGGTGTCAAAGACCAAAGTACAGCCACAACAAAATACGATACAGTGAATGAGTGAACGCATTAGTCACATAAGTATCTCGCAATTAATATAAATACTTTTGCGTACGATTAACAATTAAATAAATAACATACCTTTCCCTTTGTGTTTAAAAGAGTCGAAATAATTTACCCTTTAATATTTCCTAAACATAACAAAACTATATAAGCTTAGAATCCTATTTATATACCGAGTAAGTGATAAAATACTTTCGATTTGAATAATTGAATCAATTTTATGCCTCCTGAAAGCTTAATTTAGAATCAAACACACAATTACTGCTCCACACACGACGACGTAAGTTTGGTGGATAATGGCAATGTTTTATTAAATATATAAAAAGTATATACTTATATACTTAATAAATTTAAGTCAACGTTAAAATAAATTATCTCTCAAACCGTTCGTGCTATATGCGTTTAGTTAGTTAGGAAGGTAAAATTTAAAGGAAATGAAAAAGAACAATCCACTTAGTAATGTAGCAAAATAATCGAATCATTTTGTAATTTTCATTCGAATTATTTTTGGCTGTTATTCAATTGTAAACTGTACAACCATTTAAACTTTGTATTAAATTAATCTTAGAATCATTCGAAAGCGTAAGGTCGATTATTGTGTAGCAAGGAGGAATATTTATTGAAAATGAACCTAATAGAAATGAAGACCTGTATAGAAATATCCTGGAAACATTCATAATCATAAGATCGATTTTCCTCAGCACTTCTGACAGGGGAGTGGTAAGAGAATGATTCGGGCAGCTCGCGTCATGCCAGCTACTGTTTTCATGCGAATGATTTTTTAATTAGAATGATTTTGAAAGAATCGAATGAATCGATTATTCAGAATAATCGAATGAATCGATTCTATTCATCCGATTCTGCCCATCACTAGTTCCCACACTCACGTAAGTTAGGAATCTCTGTTTACCCATGATGCATTGATACGTCAACCATAAAAATGTAAATATTACAATCATTGCAAGTTACTGTATTTAAAATAAAATTAGATGTTTTACTTTCTTATTGGATTTGATTTTCTCATCGACAAACCTCATGGCTTTCATTAAACTGTCGTTTTTGAATTATCAATTTTGAGATAAGCCATCGTGACAATGTGCTGTCAGCTGTGTTTATAAATAACACATGTTTGAAAATTTGCGCATGCGCTGATCAGGTCTTCCTGGCGGGTTTTCTGTATTAATTTGAAAGTCGTGTTAATAAATGATTTCATTTAGGCCTACGCTAATAATATGTAAAGATAGCAGTCTATACTTAACATAACCTAATAGGCCTTCCATAATAATTTAGGTACCGGTACCAACATAATTGTTCATGCTTTTTTTTTTACAATTATTTGGTAAAACTATAAAGTGCTTTTCTATGATTAATATGGTTCCTTTTTATATTTTGAAGTGTACAATTTTGAATTTACTAAAACAGTAGGCCTAACCTAATTTAATCTAGTTGGCTATACGTTTATAAAACTAATTACTATTTACATCATGGGACATATCATGAAATGTTGTATTAATGGTGGCAATGACACAACATCAACTAGACATTGATTTCCAATTTATGAAGAAGATGTATAAAAGATGGATGAAACAGATAAACAATGAAAAGATAATGAACTTGTACTCTATGAATGTGTAATACAAGTCTCATAGAATTTGTGAAGTGCACTTCATTCCAGCCTCCAAGATGGGAGGCTCAAAAAGCCTTAGGATACACCTTATATTTACCAGGTAAGTCAAATTACTTTCAATGAAAAATAATTGTTAAATTGAGAGTACACTTTGTGAAAACAAGCTGTAAAGAGTTTCCAGAATAAAATGCAGGTGTTAAACAGCTGTGTTAATAGGTTTAAAAATTATCAGTAGCCCTAAGCCTATTATTTCAGCTATGGTAGGGTCCTACACTTGTATCAAACCATGGCTGTATCCAAATAGTTCCAAGGGTGACAGCTAGTCACACTTGACACGCCCTTGATGTGTTTGACTGGCAATTATTTATTTTTTCGTCTGCTAGAGTAATGTGATATGTGATAACAGGCTGATAGATGGCATCTAAAATAGTTTCTAAGCTCATTGGTAGGAAGCAGCACTGCGGACTCAAGGGTGTGTGAAGGATAGTTTTCCGTCAAAATAGTCTATTGCAGTCTTCGATCTCAAGTGTGTGAAAAGTGTACATTCATCAAGTCTACATCAAGCCAAGTTTACTTTACTTCGAATACAGCCCATATCTGGTAGGCCTAGGCTTACTTATTTTATCATATTACTAATTTAAGGTTATATGTAGTGTATAGGCTTCTTCACTGGACATGTTATTCACATTCTGGTAGGTAATTAGGTTAGGCTGGCATAATTTTATTATTTTTTATATCCATCCCTCGAGGATAGGTTAAGATATGATAGGTTTTGTTATTTTAAGCTACAAAAGTATCGCACAACCATGAAATCTTGTCTCACTTAAGGCAAGCGTCTGTAAATTAATTGCTCGATTTGATGCACAGTTTCAGTATAAAGCGAGCCCTTATATGTAATTTTGTGCGCTTATCAGTATAAATAGCTACAGGCTACTTATTATTTTACAAATAATTAAAGCAGGAATAATCAGTTTGTGTGTGCAACCCATAGGTCTATTGATCCAAGGTTTGATTCCTGGTGAAACCATATTCTTTTTATTGATATTTGTGATTTGCATCAGAGGCTTGGGTTTTATATTTGTTTTATTTTTAATTATATTGTAAGTTGTGTAGCCTACTAATATAGGCGATAACTAGCCTATGTTGAGTAAGTACTTGGTAAATAAACATACCCTTATAAAAATTAAATCATCTCTATAGGGATAGTTTATTCTCTTAGTTTGGGGGTTTTATTTTATTAATTTGACATTTTTTTGTGGTAGCATACAAAAAATATATTCTTCTAATAGGCTATTTACTCAAGTTTAATTAATAATACTTAACACACTGTCTTACTACTCGTTCGGATTATACGCTTAAGTACTAATTACGCTAATGGGTTAGGAATTGATAAGGCTGAATATAGAGAAAGTGAAACCGCATTTGCATGGAGGAAGAGTGGAAAACTATTTAGGAAAAACCACCCCCAGTTCACTTAAGTGAGATTTGATTATCGGATCTCCCCGTCCTCGGCAGTCTAGCTCAACACGAAACTAGTGTGTTAGCTAACTATGCCACCAAGGCGAGCTAAAGTTTAATTGATAGGTCATTTTTAAACTAGTAGGCCTACCTGTAAACATCTTATTAGTTTTAAATCTAACTTGAAAATATATCCTCTGAATAATATTTTCTATTGCTTGTAGATTTTGCAGAGGGGCTACCAGAGGAAAATTCTTTCCTTTATCCTTCACAAATAATTGAACATGAAGGTAGGTCCTACTTACATACCAATATATTATTTCACTTAAACATAGTTTACCCCTGCAGGGCAGTGTGTAATATGCAGTATTTCCTGCTTGCCATAATAGGCGACTAAAAGGACCCCCCTTAGAACCTCGTCGCTGGTAAGGGGGGCAAAACAAAGTAGATGATCCCTAGTGTAAGAGAATTTTGCTTTCATATGTATTAATTAATCCTTCATTCCATTCATCATAACATTTTTCTTCTTCTTCACCCTCACACAGCCATAGTCTCTCTATATAGACTTGACTTTCCTATCTTTTCCTCTTCCCTCATTTTATGATAATTTTGATTAGATTTATTTTTATTAAATAGGGTAAGTAGGCCTACTGTGACCTATTAAGGCTTACATAATCAAATCAAGCACTAAATTGTTGCAACTATGGCTAAATAATTATACAAAATATTAGATAATACTTAATAAATACTTACACATTCTATATTATTCATGCGCACTAATGTGTTATCTGACCCATTGGCTACCTGATTATGCTAGGGGTTCCGGTTTCGATCCCCAGCAAGGTAGACAAGTTATATTATATAAATTTTTAATCTAGGGCTTGTGTTTTGTATACTTGGTAGCTTAAGTTAGTTTGTAAGTTGCTATACTATGGAGGGGGGTGGGGTGTACGGAAGGAGCCTCTCGGGCGGCCCCAGTTGCCGACTTTGTTGGCTAATATCTTCCAACACTGGATGGTCTCCTTGGGTGATTGGACACAAGTTAACCTTTTAACCAATGTGGTGGGTCTTTATTTTAATTATCCCAACTAAAATTCTATTTGTGGGCTGTGTGTAGGAACGAGTGATGGTGATCCAAACCCACACGTTTCTAGCAATGTTTGCTTGAAACAGCCTGCTATGGAGATTGAAGACCTGACTCCCACACCAAAGGTTAGGCCTGTGTGACAGCTTCGCTTCGACAATTTACTTCGCATCTTTGAAAAATATTTGAAGTGACACATAAATTGAGACATGTCTAAGAGCACAAAAAACTTTTAAAAGTTTGGAATATTTAAAACTTTCTCTTGAATGTTTTCATAACATTTTTTACAGTGAATTCATCTTATTTTGTTCAAAATGTAGTGTTTTTCTCTCATTTTCGCTGATCGACTGCTAAATGTTGGTTATTAATGTTCAAGGCTATAAAAAAAGATATATTTTTTTCTTTTCTTTCCTTTCCTCAAGTTTAACAAAGTCAAATTCAATGAATGATAGAATATATAAATTTGGTGATATTTGATTTCTATTATAACACCTTTCCTTATGTTTAGCTGTAATTATAAATTAAAAAGTGTAAGTTACGAAAACTAATTCTTGACTTCGTTTATGACTTTTCTTTGCATACTTCAAGCTTCTATTTGACTCCGCTTCCCATGTGAAAAAGTGACCTTTGCACACCCTATTTCTTATACTTCTAAATGGTGTATGATTAATGCCTACCTGCACCAGTGGCCAAGCGGACTGAGATGCCAGTATCGCATTGCATTGAATTGCTGTTGATGGGGCGGTTGAGATAGCTCAAGATAGAGGTATATGGTGTACTTTTGTAGAAGGGGGGTGGGGGGTAATGTTAGAATTGACCTGAGTGAAATAGGATGGAAAGGTGAGAATTGGATTGAGTTAGCTCAAAATAGAGATATATGGCGAACTTTTGTAGATACTGCCATAAACGTTTGAGTTCCTTCTAGCCAAAAACAAATGAATATATGACTAATAATAATATACTCTATTTTTTACTCTTTTTAAAAACCAACCTTATGATAGCTAAACAATGACCATAAGATAAGCTTGGGAAGTTGGCAGCAGTGTAGGCCTACTAGTACTAATGTTATATTCACTTTCTGTGTTTGACAGTTCCTCTTTATTCCCACCCGCAGCATAGCTACAAGGTTCTGAGGGGTTGTCCATAAACCACTTTTAAACACTTTATGGCTTAGGAAGAGGGAGAAAGGTAGCTCTAATGGATACATTTTGTTACATAGGGGGAAGGTGGGGTACATCAAAGTGTTACTTAACACAGATCTTATACTCAAATTCTATTGTTTGAAAAATATTATTATTGTTCATGTTTTCACCTTTATAGACAACTTCCGAATATCTGTGGCATTAAAAATGCAAGTTAAACCTTTACTTTTTGTATATCAATATTTCGAATGCGTAGTGGTGGCATTGTCTGCCTGAGACTACAAGTGCCAAGTACATTTGATAATACATATTTTCATCTGCCTGAAAGTGACATGTTTATACTCATAGCACTTGTTTAGACTTGTCCAACCTACTGACCCCCTCACATGCTTTTAGTTGGATAGCGGCTGTGTGTCGAAGTGGCCTTAATTTATAAGTATGGTTGAGTTTGGGTATAATTTAGATTCCATTTGCACATTCTTTTACATAAGCCCTGAATAATCGCTTGTGCTTATACAAATACAAAAATAATGTCTTCATAAAAAGAAGACTTTTTCATTGCTTGCATATAAAAAAGGATATTTAAAAAAAACAGTGAAAGAGTCACAAATAGATGTTGTAGTGAAATGGAACAAAGCAAAAGTACAGCCATTATCTCAAGGTAAGTTTGAGGAGTCCATCAATATTGTTTTTTCTTCGTGCCAGCAGCATGTTATGAAAAGTAAAGTTTCAAATGTCATTAATTATTTTCAAAAGGTAGGTGTATTTAAGCCAATACCTTCTCCCTTCTGATAAATCTCTCTCTGTCTGTCTGTGTTTTTTTTATATGCTTGCTACAGTGGCCACATGGTCTAAGTTGTCATTTTCAGAGCAGCAGTAGACTAGACGGCCGATGACTGGAGTTGGAGTTCTAATCCCAGTCAGGTCTACTGAGGATTGCTTTTCCTAAATGGTTTCCCACTCTCCCTCCATGCAAATGTTGGTCAATTATCTTTAAAATTCTACCTTATCGTACTCATTTCTACTCCATACAGTGATCCTTACTATTGAAATAAAAAAAGTTGTAAAACACATTAAAGCAAAATATAAGTATTTACAGTGCACTCCAGTTAATTGCATATGAATTTTATAATTAGAACATACATGTTTAGGTATCTCCTTCGCACAATAGTGTAGGGCCTCTAAACAAAATCTTTAATTTTAACAATAATATCCGTATTTTTATTTATTATTTCAATATTAATATTATTAAATAAGTAGCAATAATAAACTGATACATGGCTCACTATAGTATGAGACAATTCAAACGTCCCGCTTACGTGAGTTAGTACTGTAGCCCACCGCTAGGCGCTATAATAGTGTACTAGTACGTATACAGAGTTGCCATTCTAGTAATACTCTCTTATCTATGTAGTTGAGCAGGACACGCTTACTTTTTGTGATTGGATTAGAGTTGTCACGTGACAAAATATCAGCTCTGCTCTCGTTTTACAGCGAACGTGTGAATACACACTTGCTAAATGCATAGATAAAGGATAGTAAATGTTATGAGCGAAAATATTTTGCTCTTAGATCAGTATTTAAAAGTTTAAATATAATTTATAGTTAAATGAATATAATGAGACTCCATGACAATAACATTCCAAATGACAATGATGTTGTTAGCTTATTGAAGTGAAAATATTGTGAAGTATTAATGGATACAGGGAAAATTATCAAGCTAGGGCCAATTTAATAAAAGATGAGAACGGCAATCTTAAGGCAGATACAAGCGAAGTCTGAATATATGGACAGAAGCGGCCCAAGTTTTTTTTTTTCATCTGGGTGGTATTGTTATTTGGCGGTCCCCCCTCTCCCTATATAATCGGGGAATAAGAGGAGAATATAAAAATAATCCCCTAACAACAATTCCAAACCTAACGTAGCCTGGACCTGAGAGGAAAATAATTCCCAATTCTAACATAGCCTGGGTGTGAAAATGTATATACATTTTACATCTTACTAAGTATGTCTACAATATCTTATATATTCACCTACTAAAGAATTTTTTTAACGTCTGGCACATTTAACTAGAAGGGATTTTACATACAGGTTCGGTTGTCTTATATGTAAACTATTAGCCACTTTGGTGGCACAAAGCATTGGCCAGGGTACACCAAAGGAGGTTGTCTTAGCCTAACTTAAACCCAACTAACCAAATCCTGGTGACCGTTGAGATCATTCCACTAAGGGAAAAATATCCATGGTGCCAGCCGGGAATCAAACCCAGGCTCGTAGTCAGGTTCACTGACCACTATATCACAAGGCCGGTAAGTATGAATTATTATTACATGTTGAGTAAATACCGTTCAAATATAAGCATACCAGCTTTTATTTCTTCACTGTACTGTTATTTATTTTATCAGCCATTAAACGAGTCTATATTACTGATTGAATTTTGTCTAATAACTACTGTAATTAATTAATCACTCTGTAGATCACAAACATTACAAGCCTGTTAAACGCAACTGAAACAACCCACGCATACGCAACAACACAATAGACCACAGTCAGGACAACAACTACATATGTCTCATCATAGTCAAGAACTAAATAATGTCAACATTACATATTACAATGTGCTTTAGTATTCTGGTGTGTCGCTGCATTGCCTTACCTCCTAGTGGTAGTGACCCGGGCAACGTAATATTGGCCGGAAAGACAGTCTCTATAGTAGGGATACTAGTTGGTAGAAATAGAGTAAGTATTCTCAGGGTAAGACTGAGCGACGGTTGTACTTGTGGTATGCTGAATGAAATGTGCCAACACTGATCGGTACAGTTTCCTTATCGTTTGCAGTGAATACTGTCATGAGTGCGGGTATGATCAAGTCTAGTAACCTGATCTACTCTATTTAAAATTACTACAATAAACTGTGAAAGAATAGCCTCGAATGACTAAAGTTTTGATGAGCAGCTGAGGTTAAGAGTGAAGGGCCTATCAGTTGACAAACTGGCGAGAAGCCGGACTATTGAATCGTGTAATGTGAGAGGATTATGTGGTAAAGAGAATGAGCTGTTAGATAAAAGGTTTGGAAGGCAAATTGATATTTTGTGTGTATGTGAAGCCAAGCGGAAAGAAAAAGATGTTTTGATGACAAGTGATGGTAGCCTGGCACTGTGGTCAGATGTGGATGAATGGGTGATGGTGGAGTTTTGGATTGAGCTCAATGAAGTCTTGAATGCATGTGAACTGGGTGAAAGAATTATTTTGGTAGGAGATATGAATGGATGGGTGGGTGCCTAGAGAGAGAATTCAGTAAGAATGTTAGGAAGATATGGTGATGACAGTGTAAACGAGAGTGGTAATGAATTAGTGAGTCTGTGTTTATAAAATAGTTTATTTGTGTCAAGTAAATGGTTTAAGAAAAAAATTATTCACTTGTATATATGGCAAAGGGGTGAAACGATGATTGATTTCGTGGTGTATGATGAGAGACTGAGAAGTTTAATCAACAATACTAGGGCTGTGCGTTTAGTTAATTTGAAACGGATCACTTTCTAGTGATCTCAGTAGTTGAATTAGGTAGGAATTTGGTGAGGAAGCTGTCAAGAGTATTAAGCAATTAAGAGTGAAAGTGGAAAAGTTGCAGGATAAAAGTGGGAGAGCGCAATGTGAAAGAGTGCTGGCGAAAAATTAACTTTACAAGAATATGATTGGAATATCTAAATAAATGCTAATGATATTGAAAGTGCTTATACTAAAATGAAAGCGACGTGAAATATGTGTGTGTGGATCTGCAGTGGTGGGAAACTTAAAAAGAGATGCATGGGGAAATGAACAGGTGAACGAAGCTTGAGAGAGAAGAAGCATACAACGAATAATGTCTGTGAAGAATGAAACAGAATGTAATAAGTTGTGGGACATATACAGAGAGAAAAAGATTAATGCAAAGAAAGTGGTAAGGGAGAGTGAAAGAATTAATGAGACTAAGGTGTTTAAAGCTATGAAAATGTTAACGAATGGCAAAGCTGCAGGCGTAGATAGGTTCACAAGTGAAATTCTTAAGTGTGGGTTAGTTGTATGAGTTGTTTAGTGTGTGTGCTGGGATTTCAAACGTTCCTAATGACTTGAAGAATGCTGTCATTGTTCCTTTGTATAAAGGCAAAAGCAGTAAGAGTGAAAATAAGAACTATAGGGCAGTTTGTTGAATACTTAAGGAAAGGTTTTTGGATGAGTTTTAATGAGAGGATGCGTGAAAAAACTGCAGGCAAGATTTGGGGTGAGCGATGTGGTTTAGTGCCAGATAGACACTGCATGGACTATATATTTGCATTGCAACAAGTCATTGAGAAATGTAAAGTAGTAAGGGAAAAGTTTATTGTGCATTCGTTGATCTGTAAAAAGCTGAATAGGAGTATATTATGGAATGTTCTTAGAAAGTATGGTGTCGATGCATGATTAGTAAACGCAATGTATAATGGAAGCAAATCGTGCGTTAGGGTGTATGGCCCTTTGTACGGATGGTTTGGCATTGAACAGGGTGCTAGACAAAGTTGTGTTATGTCCCAATGGTTGTTTAATGTTTTCACGGATAAGTGTATGAGGGACGCTTGTGAGGACGTGGTTGGTGTACAAATGAACATTGTAAATGTGAGGGTGCTGTTAGATTCAGCTGGTGCCATATTAATGGCTGAAAATGAAAGGAACTGGCAGAATGTAATAAATAGTTTGAATGTGGTGACAGTAAGGATCTTCATATAAATGTTTCCAAAACTAAGTTGATGGTTTTTGATAAGAACGGATCAGAAAATGATTGTCATCTTAGTATAAATGGGCAGAATGTTCCATAATAATGGAAGGATAGATGGGTGAATGCATCTCAGAGAGTAGTTGGATGTATGTGGACTATTGCAAAAAATGAAGTAGTATAGAAAGAGGCAAAGATGACAGTATATAAAAGTGTGCTAACGCCAACATTGTTTTATGGATGTAAAGCGTGGGTTAATCAGGAGAAACACAAAAGCAGGGTGATTGCGGTTAGAATGAGATATCTAAGAAATGTATGTGGAAAAACTCATATGGACAGTCAGTAATGAATGGGTGCTGAAGGGTTGAGATTTAAAAGTGTAACCCCCCCTTTGATTTAATAGGTTCATAACACTATAAATAAAAGATAGGTTGATTACAAGAGAGTTTTTTTTATTCATAACATACAACTCGTAGAAATATGAGAACGAGACATACAAAGAGTAGTCGAGTGAAAAAGTCAACAAGGACTGATTGAAATAATAAATAATGGGGCAAGACCCCAAGTCTTTGAG
>CABFWO010009686.1:0-11278 GCA_902155825.1 Timema genevievae
GTGTTCCCACCCAAGGACTACTGTGGTATTTCAGTGTTCCCACCCAAGGACTACTGTGGTATGTCAGTGTTCCCACCCAAGGACTAATGTGGTATGTCAGTGTTCCCCCCAGGGACTACTGTGGTATTTCAGTGTTCCACCCAAGGACTACTGTGGTATTTCAGTGTTCCCCCCAGGGACTACTGTGGTATGTCAGTGTTCCCCCCAAGGACTACTGTGGTATTTCAGTGTTCCCACCCAAGGACTACTGTGGTATTTCAGTGTTCCCACCCAAGGACTACTGTGGTATTTCAGTGTTCCCACCCAAGGACTACTGTGGTATTTCAGTGTTCCCACCCAAGGACTACTGTGGTATGATTAAGTCTGCTAGCCATTTGAAAAAACAAAACAATAAAGAGATTATTCAATTTATTCTCAAACAAAAACAATTTCAGGAAATTAAACTTTATTAAAAAATAAAACAAAACATGATTCATGAAACAGGAAACATGTATGTAGGATTCAGTTCATGATCCAAAAACACCTAATTTTGAAAACTGACACAAACAATACATTGCAGATATTCATACAAAATTAACACAGGAAGTTACAAACAAAATACTTTATATACATTTGGAAAAATAAAATTTACCTCTTAGCTAGCAATTTTTAATGTTTTAAAAGCAATAATAAACAAACCATGGAAGTCCATACTGTTAAGTGAAATATTGCCCATCCCAAAAAAAAACTGATTAAGGGGGGAAAATGTTAGCAGGAATGAATTGTTTTTCCATCAAATTCAGTCTTCAATATAAACAACAATTTGTAATAAGTTGAAGCCCCAGTGGCTCCCTATCAGGATTACAGTGAATGACTGATACAACCACCTGTCTTAACAAATACATATTTTGTCATTTTAGTAAAAGAAAAACTCCTTAGCAAAACAAATCTTCACAATAAACACAACACTTTCATTTTATCAAGTTACAGCTTTCAGCCGAATGACACCCCATGACAATTTCACCCTAACCACAGTATTCTGTTGTTCAGATGGATTCCTTAAAAGATTACAAAATATTTTACAAATATTGATGATGCCCCCTTATTTCCTAAATCAAACATTTGAGACTCTTTCGTTTAAAACAACTCCCTCCCCCACCCCAAGTCTGTCGCACCTTACAGTCACTGAGGAGGAAAAAAGTCTTAAGCGACATAGTGTGCGCACATCAAATAGAAACGGAACCTTACGACAAGTCCCACAGACCTCGAAGCTGCCCTCTACAGCCACATAAAAACAGTCGGTATTCTGAAATAAACTAAATGCTGAACTCTTGACACACCAAGGAACTAAATTTAAAAACATTTATGGATGGAAACATAAATACTAATAGCAAAAACATTTATTCAGGAAGTTTTATTATTAAACGGCGCTGCCGAACCGAGGAATGCAGTCTTCAAATGAACACATCTCCTATCTGGTGTGCGCTCTCGCGAGTATGAACACAAGGTTTCAATCTACAACTCTTCCTTCTTCTTGGGTTTGCCTTTCCTGTCCCAGCCCTTCAGCTCGTTGGTGGCATGCTTGGCGATGTACTTGATGAAGTCGTCAACTTCCCGACCACCCTGGGAAATAGTCATACGATTGGTTATAATATAGCATTGGTAAGATCAAGCACAAATCACCAACACAGATCTCGTTAAGGAAAAGATTTATTTTTTATTTTTAGAGATACATGTTGTTGCATAAGGAAGAAGTTACAGAGGAGTGGGATAGGAACAAATAATAGTATGAGCAGTGTAAACAGAACTGTGTTCCTCTCCCTCCAGTGTGAGCTGTGTTCCTCTCCGTCCAGTGTGAGCTGTGTTCCTCTCCGTCCAGTGTGAGCTGTGTTCCTCTCTGTCCAGTGTGAGCTGTGTTCCTCTCTGTCCAGTGTGAGCTGTGTTCCTCTCTGTCCAGTGTGAGCTGTGTTCCTCTCTGTCCAGTGTGAGTTGTGTTCCTCTCTGTTCAGTGTGAGTTATGTTCCTCTCTGTTCAGTGTGAGTTATGTTCCTCTCTGTTCAGTGTGAGTTATGTTCCTCTCTGTCCAGTGTGAGCTGTGTTCCTCTCTGTCCAGTGGCAGCAGTTCGTATTTTCTAAACAGTCCTTCCTTTGAACATCGGATTGTACCAAGACAGGGTTCCTACAGTATTTGTAAAAAAATTCTCTCCGACTTTTCCCTGACTTTCCCTGACCAACTTCTCACAAAAATTTCCAATATAATTTTATGGTACTATTCATGTGAAAATATTAATTTAATTACATTTATTTCTGTTCCTCCTCCCCTACAGCCCTACAGCCGACCTTGCCTCAACTCTCATGGAAAAATAAGAAAACAGACGTCTTGCCATCAGTTCAGGGAAAATGATGGAAAAATAACAAAATATATCAAACCAAATCAAAAAGGAAAAGCTAAAATCTATCTGCAACTGTTTTGCAGAAAGCTAGTTTACACTTCAGGAATGGATCAAAGGCTGCTCTTTTCAGTATCCCTACAGGTTTTGTTTTAGGAAACTTTTCTTCTTTGTGAAACTTAACGTGGTCCCATATTTGTAATGCCTTTTGAAAGAACGTTGCATTCTCTAATCACTGCACACCCCAGAACTTCAAAGGAAAGTGGTACACCCTGTCAACTGGGTAAACAATGCTTGACGAGCTGTAGTCAGTGAATAGGTAGTACATGTGACACAATAAGCAATTTTTATCCCAATTGATATGTTCCACTCCTGTTCTCAAGGAACCATGAACAACATGAAGCTCACATGTCCCCAGATTTATCAAAATACATACTTCATTGTCTGTGACAGGTTTTATGTGTTCCTGAAGAAGCGTTATAAACTTTAGATTGACATTTGGGCCATCCATTGACACTTGTATAAACTTAGAGACTGGAAGAGGAGAAATACCATCAGAGAAATGCTCAAGTAATTCTTCAGCGGTGCTTCTATTGAAAAAAAACACTGTCCAAGCAATGACTGACAACTTTATGATTTTCCTTGTCCCAGAATCTGAATACAATGTCAATTTGCCCTCGTTGAATAACTTTATTCAATGCCTCATCAAAACAAATTACAAAGTTGCTACATGATTTTAGTTAGTCCAGTAAATTGTTATGAAAGAATGGAGCCAAGCCACTCGGAACATTCGGGAAACAAACTGAAAAATTGTACTTAAATTATTGCACGAATTGAAATACATTTTATTGTCAACAACTTGCAAAGCCCAAATGACTTCCACCTTATTTATATTATCTTTCATAACAAAAGTTTTAAGGTTTCGTCGAGCCACTACACTACTTTCACTTTTGACAACACCTTTCTTCTGCGGTTTTACAATTTCCGATGAAACTGAAGTGTGACATGAATTGTCATTTCCCTGACCATTATTTTTTTCCCCAACTTTCCCTGACTTTCCAGACCGTAGGAACCCTGCAAGATGGTCATCATAGCATTAATAACTTTAAAAACACACACTGAAAATAATATTCACATTATTAAATTTATATTTTTATCATTTTTAACAAGCTGTATTTACTGTAAATTGTAGGTCACTCGCCATGTCTAAGTTAACGATTTAAAGATTATACCTCATATTTAACAGGCGAGTTCTTCTTGTCCTTGGGGGCCCAGTAGAGGGTAGGGAAGCCCCGCACCTCATAGGGGCCAGATACATCATTGCTGTTGGCATCCATCTTAACTATCGCCACATCCTCGTCTTTCAGCTGCAAAATATCATTGTTGGGTCAGTCATTAAAAAACTTGAAACTGGTCTTTATTCACTATGTTTACACATTTGGTTATATTTGGAAGATTATTGGGTTGAGAAAAGTAAAGTATTAAATTTAAATTTAGGTAAAGAGGTCAGGTGAAAATATGCTACCCAAATAGAATGGTAATAAGATGTATTAGTTCGGCAGAAAATGAAATTTCAAGATAAATTCTGTTTATTAAGGCATTCAAACCTATTAGAAACGTATCTTGAAATGGCTGTTTAGAGAAAAATTATGGGTAATTACAATAGCGGGTTAGGATGATTATGATATTGTGCACGCTAGCCTGGGTAGTTACGATATTACAAATACAAAACTCCGCACCTTCTCCCCAAGCTCATCATAAATAGGAGCCAGTTTCTTGCAGTGACCGCACCACGGTGCATAGAACTCAATGAGCGTGTCCTTCCCGTTGTCCGTCACCACCTCGTCAAAGTTCCTGCCCACGGCAACCTTCACCGGACCGTCATTACTGTCTGGGACAGGTTCAGATTTGAGGTACGGTTCCAGCTCCCCGGCCTTCAAGCTTGTCAAGAACTTTTCAAAACTATCAGTCCTAAAAACAACAGATACAAGTTGTGCTTTTTAATTTGTTTACATCAGAGAGACACACTTTTGTAAGATATCAATAAAATAACAATAATAATACAGTAAAATGTTATCCATGTTGATCACAAATAGCCATTTGTAATAAAGTCAAGGTAAACCAAGACTTTTTGTAACAGATGGTAACTATATTAATGTTTTAATAACATGTTCCCATAAACAATCAACATTTAATGTTAACAGTCATGCCCCCCACCACCACATGAATCCTAAAAATACTGTTTTATTATAGTATAAGACTTATCGAGAAATTAATTAATTTAAATGAATAAGCAATTAATTTTGATTATCCCAAAAAATGTGGCTGTATTAAATTAATATTCTAACCCACAACTGGTGTTTGTGCGGTCTAACGGGGACTGGATGGCCAGTGGTGGGGAGACGAGGGTTCAAATCATGGTTGGGTGCACTTGAGCAGTTTTATCCTATGGTTTCCCAATCTCATCTCAATGGAAAATACAGGTACGTTTCCTCTTAAGATATCCACTCCTCAGACCTATACCATTATAGTAATTAATTAGGGATGGACGGGAACTACTTTTTTATCTCAGGACGGGAAATGAGTCAGAATATCGGGACTCTGGAAGGGAAATTTTAAAATTACTTTTTATAATAATTTTAGATTAAAAACATATTGATTTCTAAACTGATATGGTAAGACTTAAACGTTATAATATTATTAAAACCTGCTCCGGTGGTCGCCATGGTCTAAGGCATCACTCTCGCAATAGATTAAACTGCCAGACAGAAGATTGTAGTTCGATCCTGGCCGGATGTACTAAGGGTGAATTTTCCTAAGTGATTTCCCACTCTATCCACACAAATATGGATACATCTCCTTTAAATTCAATCTTTCTCATTCTTAACACACTATTCACTAGTAAATAGGTGTATATATGGAACAGGTTATAAGACGCGGTCCTAAAAAAAGGTAATAAAAATATTAAAAATAACAACAAAATAGACATTTGCGAATAGCATATTTTTATTAAATTTTGTATGGACATTATTTTTACTAGTTAATTTCTTTTGAAAATCGTGTTTTATATTTAATTATTTGCAGAGTGTAAAAAAAACTACAAAACATAATGTTTGGCACCTCTTCAATGTGCTCTAAGTATGAAACTGTAAAATATGATTTATGTTTGAAACCTCTTAAAAGTTAGGTACTTAGATTTATTAACGGTTTTATAAAGGTTGTATTATTTTGCGGTCAGTATGGTAAGAATTAATAAAGTTTGTGAGGAGCATGTTAGCCGTCATCAGGAGAAACAAGATAAGGAATGAAGTTATCCGGGAAAGAGTGGGTGTACATGAGATGATAGAGAGATGGGTGAAGCAGATAACACCAAGTGTGCAAGTGAGAGGAGTAGAATGGAACAAATCAAAGGAGCAAGACTGGTGGAAGTATAAAGGAAGATGGAAGCATATTACTAAACTAACCCAGACAAGGGCTGGAAACAGTTGATGTTGAGGATGAAAGGAGGATGGAAGGGCAAGGCCTACACACCTATCAGAAAATTGTAGTCCTCAAAGTTCACAATCAAAACACATAATTATGTAATTTATTCAACAGAAGAAAGCGTGACAGACTGGACCCAGCTAGCATAGCTAGAGGTAGGTCATGGTTACTTAGATACTGTTGTTGCCCGTTTCTTGATTCTTTTTTTTTTTTTTTTTNTCACCAATATATAACCAAATCCACCCCCCATCTTAACCTCAAATAACCTTTCCTTTTCCTTCAAGCAGGCCTACGCACACCAGTTAGTCATCATTTCTATATAAATAATAATAAAAAATAACAACTGTCTCTGCCCGGCCCGCTGTTTTCGTGGGCCTACTATGCCAGGATAGTTTGCAGGGAAGGGTAGGGACGGTGGCAAAAGAGATGGTTGGGTCTTATTTTTAGGGTTTATTAGTAGCATTAGAAGTTAATACAAAAAGGTGATGTTAAAAGATATTACAAAAAGATATGAGAACTTTGATGTAGGAGTTTGTGAGAGAACTGGCTTAGTGAGGAATACTTAACTAGTGGCTCGACTGACAGACTCATAACCCCCCTTCCAGACACGAACCTGGTACCTTGTGCATGATGGTAGCCCTCTAGCACAAGTACCCGATGACCCGATGATGGGCATAGTGAGTGCCTCTAAGTAGATATTAATGTGTCAGCCGCAATAGCTCCCAAACAGCACCCTTTATAGTTCAATTCGACCCAGTTACCAAGCACAATGGGGACAAGTTGTTATGAGTTGTCAGTGTTTTTCCTCATCACAACAAGTATGCTAGACCAGTTCTTCCCCTCAATTTGTTTCAACAATGTTATGTTAGTTTTAAATAAACATCCAAATCTAGGGTAGGGTTATTAGATAACTGATAATTTAATAATTAAAATACAACATTATATCTATCTAGCAAGAGTCAAGACAAGTTTGAACAGGCAACAACAGTATCTAAGTGACCATAACCTACCTCTAGCTGTCTAGCTGTGCCGCTAAAGTCCAGTCTGTTACATAGTTATGTGTTTGTTGTGTTTTAGTTGTGAACTTTGAGGAATACAGTTTTTGGGTAAGTGGGTAGGCCTTGCCCTTCTAAAAAAATATTAACATATTTTAGGCACATGTGATATTTGCAACAGCCTAAAGCCATATCGATATTATGGGAGCTGTGCACCGCCTAAGAACCCTTATGTATATGCAGACTAAGATTCGGCGAATAAAATTAGTTTAATAAACTTATTGCTAAGTAGACTATCCATTTTAAATTACAGAGTTTTTGAATGATTAGATCTTGTAAAAGGGTAACCACACAACCATGACTACACTAATTTAAGTATGTGAACAAATAGGACATACGTGAACTCTCCATCCATGATAAACTTCTGGTTCTTTTCATTTCGTGCAAACACGACGGGTTTATCCCCCTTGACATAGTCGTGACCAAACTCGTTGAGTTCATGCTGGAAGTCGTCCTTGGAGCTTATGGCAAATGAGAAGCTGTCAGTGAAGCCCTTGGCCACTTTTAGGATGCGGTTACGCCAGTAGTTAGTGCCTGAGATTAAAAAAAAGTTTAGACTTTAAAGTAGGGACACAGACATTTCACAATACTTTTTTAGCTAAATTTACTGGCATATTAAAATATCATAATATTTTTAGGTTCATTGTAAAATTTTTAAGCATATCACAAAACCCTGAATAAAACGGAATTGAATCTTTCCACAAAATAGATTACTTGGCCTTTTATTTGAGAATAATAGTTAATTTTTACGAGAATTGACTATATCCTAACTATACACATTTTTACTTAGTAGCAGACCATATCGTTCTTTACCTGAAACTGTTAGAAAAGTAGTAAGTACCAAATGCACTATTATCACTTACTTCTTAATATTCCTATAACCAATCAAAGTTTACAACCCAGAAAAAATATTTCCCTCCGCCAAAAACATGGTAAAGTAGAAGTAAAATTTGAGTTTGAACTGGTTTTTATAAAAGTCAAATTATGAACATTATAAAATGTTTCCAGTCTTTAGCCGGGCCAGTTCCTCTAACCTTGCTCCTTTAATCACTTCCATTCTTCTCCTTTCACTAGCACACTTTCTATCAGTTCTTCCATCTATTTATTGGGCTCCCTCCCATACATACTTCATTCCAACATTTTCTTTGGTATCCTCTACTTCTCCATTCTCATTACATGCCCAAACCATCTCAGTTTTGCTTCCTCTACTATCTCATGTACTACCTGTACCCTCACTTTTTCCTGGATAACTTCATTCCTAATCTTGTTTATCCTTGTGACAGCTAACATGTTCTCCTTGTCTATCTTACATTAAATGTCTAAATTTCTGCTTCATATGTGACAACACTTCAAGGGCACTCCTCTTCTCTATAGCAAGTCTCTTACACACCTATAGAACAACTCTCCCTGCTGTCCTTTTCTCATTACATCCTCTCTACTTCCACCTTTCGCCTCAATCACGCTTCCAAGATATTTTATTTTCTCTAAGCTCTACTCCATCCAACCTTATAACTTTATTAGGTCTTATCCTCGTCCTTGTCATTACCATCACTTCGCCATTCCTTCTCCCTCCATACCAACAAGTCATCAGCAAACATCATGGCTTTCATTCTTTATTCCCAGAGTTTTCTTGCCACTTTGTTCATGACCATTTCCATTATCATTACAAATACTAATGGTGAAAGGGCACTCCCCTGCTTAACTCAATTTTTTTTTATTTGGAACCACTTTGTCCTTCCACTTTCCGTCTTAACACAACTCTTGTTATCCTCATACATACTTTTCACTCTAGTTAACTCCACCTTTCACCTTGAACCCCTCCATCGCTTTCCAAACTTTATTTCTATCCACACTATCATATGCCTTCTCCACATCTATAAATACCATTACCAAGTCATTCCCATATTCAAACCTTCATATCATCTGTCGCATGGTAAAGATCAAGTCTATTGTAGACCTCTGTTCACTAAATCCGCGTTGTTCCACTCTCCACCTTTTAATTTAATTTCTTACTTTCTTTTCCAGTGAACAAAGACAAATATTAAAGAAAAAATTAAATATAACAATGTGAGATTTAGCCTTTATTTTTCTATCCATACCTAAGTTTTGATAGATTTTTTAAAAACTATTTTTAACCGAAAAATGCTTGTCATTTATCAACTTTTAATATTGAAATTCAAATTTGTATTCAACAAAATCCAATCTTTTTTTTCCACCCACAAATCAGTATCTCTAGTTATAAGTCTTATAACTAGCACTGGAGTACAGAGAATATTTGAAAATATACTAGGTCAAGGTTGGTCATAATTGTGACCAGGCAACCAGCACGCAAAGTCTTGTGACTGTACTAGGTGAAAACTGTCTAGTGCCAGCGATCTGGTGTCCAAGTTTGGCCGTGAACTTAGGAGTAAGAATTATTAAATCCAGTTTGTGCTAGTTTGTTAAACTTCTGTGTCTTGCAAGATGTTTGTTTTGGTGTGAACTATCGTTTCAACTAATAAAAATGGTTGAATTGTTAATGGAGGTATGTTGCTTGTGATTAGTGCGCTATTTTCAAGCAAGTTGTTCAATTGGTCCAAATCAGAAATTTATCTTCTTGTAACAGTTTTCTGTGCCTTCTATATGAAATCTTTAAAAAAGGGTACAGCAAAATCATTTTCTACAACCAATTATTTCCCTCAACTTTAAATATATTCCTAGAAAAATAAAAAATTTGACAAATGTCTAGTAGCACACTTTTTTAGATTAAACTATTTAAATTTGCCCTAAGCATTTAAAACAGTTTCAAAGCTTTGTTTTAACAACTATTTTGAAAAGTAACCTTTTAGTGATAAATAAAATTATAGAATATTAGGAAAATGGTAGAGCACAAATAAAAGTAACAACACTAACACATATTTACACACACTTCAATATTTCGATGCTATTGTAGCATCTTCCCCTACAATAGCACCGAAATATTGAAGTGTGTGTAAATATGTGCCGGTGTTGTTACTTTTATTTGTGCTCTACCATTTTCCTAATATTCTATCATTTTATTGATCACTAAATGTTTTTGCTCAATGCACTTTTTTCATACATAATATTGTAAAAGTAACCTTTGTATCTCATTTACTAATTGCTTTTAAAAAAACCAAATTTTCCCCAGCGGTTTTTTCATTTATTTAAGGCATTTAATGTGCACTTTATGAACAGACTGATTATATCAGCACACAAGAATTTCTATGAGAGTGCGAAAAGGTCTAAAAATTTTGCTGGTAAAGGTATTTTCACATGCCACAATCAACGGCTTTACTTTCCCTCTGAAGGAAGGTGTGCTACAGATTTTGATCGCTCAATAAAAATCTGTCAACCCCGGCTGGGTTTGAATCCATGACCATCGGGTCCTGAGGCGAGCACTTTACCCCAAGACCACCGAGGTGAACAATTTTAACAGTGAAGTCAAGTAGGCCTATCTGGATACCTTTTACATTCTTGACATAGTCCACATTGTAGTATGCTACCACAAGCGGGGAACTGAAGTCGTTCACCGTGTCCCTCTGTCGATGACCCACCAAACCATGGCTGCAAGGAGGACAGTAAATTAATGCTTTAGGGGTCAAACAACATAAAATAAATTAATAGTTAATGGAAATTAAAACCAAAAGTAAAAAAGATATATATATATTAATGGAGAACATAATTAACATATTTAGTCCCGAGCTGTGTAATGACCCTGTTGGCTGTTCTGAGCCCCTAACTTATTTAAAAGTCATGGGCAAAGTATATATTTTTGTTAATATTTCATACTTAAAGAACCATATGTAAATTTCCTTATATACTTTATCCATGGATGACCAAGCAATATCAAAGAATATTATTTTCTGTAATATATTTTAAATTTGAGTTAAATTATTTATTATTAATATCTTTTGATTTAATTATATTTATTATAATATTTTTTTTAAACCCATAAGTTGTTTTCTAAAGAAAATGTAAATATAATAAGAATTGCATCATCCTTTGTTTAAGGCTTACTTTCGTTCCATATTAAAGTTAATTTCTGAATCAGCCGGGTTTTAGTCCGCAGATACTTAGACAACTAATAAGAAGTTAGTGTTCATAATTACAACCAATTAAGAACTCGCTTTTTGCTTGGTTCAATACCATAAAGAAAGAGGAATCCCAAAAAGAAAAATCTAGTCTGATAATAGGAGCGGGAGAGCGTCTCCTGGCTCACTCCACGTTGGCTTGCAAAGTAGGCAGGAACTCTGGTCTCCGGGTTGGTTTTTAAAGTAGGCAGGAGCTCTGGTCTCCGGGTTGGTTTTTAAAGTAGGCAGGAACTCTGGTCTCCGGGTTGGTTTTTAAAGTAGGCAGGAACTCTGGTCTCCG
>CABFWO010009687.1:0-11274 GCA_902155825.1 Timema genevievae
TAGGGGAGAAAATAACCAGTGAACGGTACCTAATAACGAGCAGTATTTTTAAGTAAAAATAGCGAATAATGGAATATTCAACAATACCCATCGGAAAATGATGAAGCTTATTACTAACTAAATAATACTTGTAACAGAACTCAGCTTGAGTGTGAGTTGTTTGATAACATAATAAGTTGTATATTTTACAAATTATCTTAAACATAACAGATGTAAATGTTGTATTACCAAGATGCACTGCATAATGTTGTGTTGTATAAAGTTGTATTAAAAATGTATTACTACTTTACTACATATTTCGTTTTCTTATGGCTCGCTTGTGGGATCACACCATGGAGCTTTTTTTAATATTTATCTATACTACGGTAGGTTGTAACATATATTAGTTTTACAAGTGAAAGAAACAACAGATGTAACATCTTAAATCAGCCTGGTACACACAATCCGGCCATCTTGGACTGCCAAAATCAACTTTGTGAAAGAACCGCTGTCAGCAGTAAATTGATGCAAACATCAAAATTAGTTTCAATTGAATTGTCATAAGTTTTTCCCAAATTTGGGTAGGTTGGGCAAACATTTTCCGGCCGGTTTCGAATGCAAGACCAGATTATTTATTTTTGTAAAGTAAAATATAAGAAAATTATTCATTAAAGGAAAGTATTTTTTTATATAAACTCCACCTAAATATTACAAATTTGACTTCTTAAATAGGTCTGGCAGCCCAAATCCGGCTGCTTTGGACTGCCATACTAAATTATTCATGAAAGGCTTGCAGTAAGCAGCAATTTGGTGCTAAAACTAAAATTAGATTGTTCCGGTTAAATTGATGTCAATTTTTTCTATATTGGGTTGGTCTGGCAGCCATTTTCCAGCCGATTTCAAAGGACAGATCAAACTAAATTTGTTTAGGGATAAATAATCTAAGAAACAAGCTATGAATCAAAAGTAGATCTTTCCGATTAAATTAAAGTCAATTTTTGATTAATTTGAATGGCCGCCATTTTTAAGTCCGGCCACTTTGGACTGCCAGACCAACAGATTTTCATTTCTCACTGGCGAAATTATAAAATAGGATATTTAACTGAATTAGATCATTCCGATTAAATCAAACGGGAGTTAGCTCTTGGACTAATATGGGTACGGTTTTACTGCAGCCTCGCTGCTGGATCATGCACCTCACTGCTCGCATATAGCTTTGAAGCTCGCCATGGAGCATTTACCACGCAGCTGTTCACACTGCTGTAAGATGCTGGCATGAGAGGCTATCTGTTAGTCGAGTATTTCATTTTGTCTTACCACCTGTGACGTCACGGAGGATCAAGATAGGATTTATCATGTCAATGAATTTACGTTTTATTCAACGAGTTTTAAAGATATAACGTTGAAACAAAAAACATAAATTCTTAAATAATTCTAAAAATAGTCCCACAATACCACAAAATTAGGATTTTTTCTTGAAGTTTTTTTTTTATAAACGTATTTTAATCAAATTAATCATCAACAACGTAGGAGTCTTCCTGTCAGAATGTAGATTAAGAAAGTCCATAGAAGTATATGTCTGTCTAGAAGAGGAAACAAGAAATATGTATATTTAAAAATCCAGCCAATGTTTTCAAGGAGCAAAAAGTGTAGCTACTGTGTAAACTCGTCAGAGGAAGGAGAAGTGTTATCAGTTGATAAACAAGAAACATCGCAGGGTGGACTGCTCATTTTCCTCCCTCTCTTTCTATATCATCTGATGACAGTGATAGTGATTCATTTTTGACAAAAATGTAGCTTGTGACAAGGAGAAATAAGAGTAGGCACAGAGTGCACCCTTTGAATAAAGAAAGCCCTCGTCAAAGTTACTTTCGCCAGTTCTATAAATATCTCAAGAACTATCCAGAGAGGATTTCCAGGAACTTAATGAAGTCGCAACCGATATGTCAGTGTATATATATATATATATATATATATATATATATTTTAGATCTTATTGAACCAGAAGTTGTGAACACACCACAATTACTAGTGAAAAGATAAAATAAAAAAATAGTATTGAGATTCGCAGTGAGCCGAACCAATCACAGAGCAAGTTTCGGGATGCCCGGCGATGGTCGAGGCTCGTAAAACAAACTAGTTTGTCATCACAGCAGTGGCGATGATAGTAACGAGCAGCGCTGATGCAGGATAAATGCACCAATAAAGTTTACTGGTTTTGTTTCATCGTCACCAAACATCCCAGAAGCGAGGATGCAGCATAAACGTACCTTAGCTATAATTCTTGTAGGTCTTGGTATCATGGTACGGTTATGGTGTTTAAAGTGATGTGTTATTTTAGGTGGCGATTTGATGTTATGTAATGGTAGTTAAGGTGGTGTTTCGATATTAAATATATTATTGTTTTGGTGTTTAAGGCGGTATTTTGATTATTTTTTTAATGGTTCAGATGTTTAAGGTGTGTTCTTGTATTTACGGTTTTCTCTGATACATAAAGGGTTTTTTCTGGTGTTTGAGATGTTACTTTAAGGTGTTATTTTTTAGTATACAAGGATAAAGTTATCAAATATGAACATATTTTTGCCTAATTTTTCTGACAGGCCTACTTTTTACTACTTTTTTTTAATACAAATAAGACTTGAAGATGGTGAAAATTCACCGAAACATGTCGTCATAGAAGAAAAGTATAATATTAAATAGGAAGAAGGGAATAAAAAAGAAGATATAACCTTATTTTCAATTATTAAATCTAGTTTTCCGGCTACGGGGAGCATCCCAGCAAGTTACACTCAGACGGAAATTTACCTAACTATTTTCCACTCTTTCTCCAAGAGAATGCAATTACACTTTCCCTAAATTATACCTTGATTCTCATAAGTACAGACTGTACCGCAACATGTGAGACCCACTTCAAAGGTGGACAGGAGACACAATAACAATGTAAAAAGTTCATACAAACAAGTGTGCCATTTGACCTTGTTTCCGAGTTATGCTCATGTTTGTACACCAGTAATACTACAGGAAGTGTTCAAAATGGCCATCTTCGGCCTGAATGCAAGCCTGCAGTCATCGTGTCTTAGAAAGCCGCTCTCTTTCAGAAATACCAGCTGCTTGGAATAACCAGGAATACTCCATAGAACATATCTAGTCAACAGGTCGAGCGAGATATATTGAATATGGTATACAAACAGTTCAGTGGAATAACTTGGCTGTAACTCGAAAACACGGTCAAATGGGGCACATGTTTATACTGAGTTATTTAATTATTTTGTTTTCCCTGTCTACCGCTGAAGTGCGTCCGCAATATTAACCCTGTATTAGCAAAAAGAATGAAACCATAGTTTTCTAATTTAAATTAATTTGTGAACTGTAGACTGATTTGATCTATGTGTTTAGAAAGTGCGCATTACAAATGTAAATCCAAACCAAGTATAGGCTACCATTATTACTTACTATCGACTCCTCGGAGGGAGCAGTATTGTAATCGTCAAAAAAAATCTAGCTCGATATTTTGATAAATGTCAACGTTTCATGACTCCCTGAAACCGAAAAAGTTGTTTTTGCGTTTCCGGATGTCTGTACCTCGGACTAGAGCCGAAACCATTTTACCAATTGGGCTAAAACTTGGTATCTAGGGTTTTTATAAGGTTCTCCAGAGGGGGTTTTAGATTTAAATATCTAACCCTAAAATTAAGGGTAGTTTACTGAAGGGCGAAAAGAGATAACATCAATTTATTGAAATCCACTCAAAATATTTTGATTACATTTTGTATCCAGGCATTGTTTTAACATTGAAAACAAAATGGAAAACCTCATTTCCAATGAAAATGTCTTTAAGGGTACTTTACATAAGCATAAATGAACTATTTTGATCATATCTCTGCAACTAATAGCTCATGATAGTAAAATTTTTGTATTGTTAAAAATAAAAATATCTTTCTAAAACCAATTGTTTCTGAGCTATAAGCAAATATAAATAGGTTTTCATGGAGCTCTTTGACAAATTGAAATTGATTGCTATGCTCCTTGGTGGACAAAGATATTCCTCTTTTCTCAATGTTTCCGTACTAGTGTATATTATATCATTTTATGCTCTATGGTGGAGTGTTTTTACAACAATGTACATTATCTCTTTCACAAATCATATGAGCTTTTAGTAAATGTGTTTATTTTTAAGATAAGAGTAAGAGAAAGTCTATGTGGTGCACCTTACTCTTTATTTCAAGCGCACTACGTCTAATTAAAATAGGAAACTAGTAGAAAGGATCTTTTAGAAAATACAAATTTTTTCTTTGCTGTCAAACTTGGTAGCATTTTACTTTACTAGTAGTATAATTTTTAAAATTGTTTTAGTAACTTTTATAAATGTAAAAAAAAAAGTTACTTTCCATCTGAATTGGACCTAACCTATACGGATAGTATGAATTTTAACTATTCTAATAGGGTAAGAAAGAGGAAGGTATTATTTAAGGGAAATATACCTTCATTTGCACCAAAGAGTGGTAAACCGACCTGCTTCAGTGGCTGAATGGTATAAGGTGCTACTCTCGCAGTAGACTAGACTGCCGATGACGGGAAGATCGAGGTTCAAATCTCGGTCGGGTGAACTGAGAGGATTTTTTCCTAAATAGATTTTTACTTTCTCTACACGCAAATGCGGGTACACCTTCTCTAAATATAACCTTCCTAATACCTAAAACCATTAGCGTAATTAGCACATAAGCGTATGACCCGAAATGGCAGTAAGACACGGTGCTAAAAAAAAATACTATAATGAGAAATTTAAATTTGGAAAAATCTTCTCGATATTTTTTCCAAACTTGCCTGTGCGCCCAATTTGTTTTTAAGCCCATTCGGCCCGCGATATCAAACAGGTTGCCGACTCGTGCCTTAAACCACGAGATGTGGGTTATACTCTATTTGAAGCGTCAGTAGATGGAGATCAATTCAAACGCTCGTTGATTGGCAGCTGTCGCGGTTAGCAAGCTCCATTTTTCATTCGCTCCTTGGGGAATTCTTGAAACCGGCTACAAAGTCAATAGCTACAAGCAGCCTTTATCTGACGAAGATAAACGATATTTTAATAAGAAAATCTGTGAAGAGGAGAGAAAATATGTTTGAGAATGTTGATGGAAAGGAATTATAAACTGCTAAATAAACTTTGAGGGGGAAGTGATTTTTTAGAATAGCGACCTTTAGTTGCTGGAATAAAACACTATCTCCAGTTTTGAATGTACACCTTGTCTCAATAAAATATGAACCTTAATTTAAATACAGTCCAGTTTTAATAGGAAGAGCCTATTTGATAGCTAGAAAGGTTACTAGATCTACTTTAAGGTGGGTTGGAAGGGGATGCGAGAAAAGTTAAGTGTTTTTGCAGTTATTATAGCAAAAAAAAATTATGCTAAGATAAATAAAATATTGCTCCAGTAAAAACAAAGAGTTTAATTTTCTTCACATGGTATTAACAGTTGTTTAATATCTGTCATGAGCATAGCGGCATTAGATGAGAAACTTTTTAAATTAAGAGAAAAAGTTGTCATTAGATTCCAGGAACCTTCGACAGATATTCAAGAAATTTTGAGGTCACCGTGTGTGTTTGTATTGGAGCAATAATTTATTTATTTTGGCAAAAAAAATGTTTTGACATAAAAACCGCAAAAACACTAGCTTTTTATAGCGCCCCCCTCCATCCCACCTATTAATACGTCAAGTCATGTAATCCGCAGCTTTCATTTTTTTAAATTCTCACCGCGTCTTACTTCCTGTTCAGGTTATACGCATATATGGTAATTATGGGGTAGGGATGAGGAAGGAAGCATTTTAGAGGTAATCTGCTCACATTTGCGTGGAAGGAGAGTGAGAAACCATTTAGAAAAAAACACTCTCAGTAAACCCGACTGGGATTCGAACCTCCCCGTCGTCAGCAGGACAGTCTAGCATGAGAGTGACGCCTTATATCATTTGGTCACTTAAGTTAGTAACGTTCTCTCTTAATTTATATTATCAATATCTATCAAATTACTTTAGTTAAATATTAAAAATGTATCAATTTTGACTGCAAAATAATAGATTTATATATTCTAAAAGGCCCTTTCTAGGAAAATAAGACTGTATTCTAACTGGCCAAGTAAGAAAATAAAGTATAGAGTGAATACCACATTATTCGTCACATTAACACACCTTATAATTTTCACCCTTATTACTCTGGAATTTCCATATGAAAACTATTATCATTAATAATAATAATAATAATAATAATAATAATAATAATAATAATAATAATAATAATAATGACGTATCTGGGCTACATCACTCGTAGCCCAGTAGTGGAAAGATTAGCCAGTACTAATGTACCGTTGCCCAGGGGACGCCCGAATGTACTAATCAAACAAACTTTCCGTGGAGGCTCTTTCCGTGTCCCGATGAGATGATGTGGAGCCAATTAAGATCTACTTAGCTTAAGCCTAATAAACCAAGCCCTGGTGCTCATGGGAATCATTCCCCTTTCAAGAAAATTTCCCCTGGTACCAGCCGGGACTTGAGCTTGGGACCACTAGGTCAGCATCCAGGTGCTGTGACCGTTATACCTCGACGTCACAATGTCTTGCAATATTCCTAGTTAGAGTTAGTGTCGAAAGTTGCCACCAGACAACGATAGCCCATTAAAACTAACTTTCAAATAGGCCTAACTATTGCTAGGATTTGGAAGTGAATAGAAGCTTTTTTTTAAAAAAGTTCCAATTTCCGTGACAAAATGTACAGTAAACTATCACAGAATAAAACAACCTTACTCTATTCTCATTGACATGGTGAGAGTGGGAAACAATTTGGGAAAAATTATTATAGCTAAACCCAGCCGGGATTTTAACCCTGATCTCTCTCCTACTGCCAAACAGACTAAATGAGCCTGGAAATTAGTCTACATGTCTATAGAGGTTGGTATTATGTATGTGAATTTACTAGCAGCATTGGCTTGAATAGTATTTTAACTAGTAAAGTAGCATAGCTTGAATATAAACTTTGCTCTAATTCAGTGGCGTGGGATCAATTCTGGACAAAGGGGGGCAATGAGGCTACAATAAAGGGGGTCTGATGGGCCCTAGTATAATTAGAAGCTCACACTGGTCGTTTTCTTTGTTTGTATAGTTAAAAGTATTCTGTGAAAGAAAGGAAAGGGGGTGACCCAAACTATACATGGAATAAAACAAAACAATTGGTGATCTTAGAAATATTACCACAACCATTAAATTATATATATATATTTAAATAATAATTGTAGCTCTAACTCTAATAATAATAATAATAATGGTAATTTCTATTGCCGAAATTTTCTCTAAGGTTGTGGCCTGCAAATGAGTATGACTTTTGGCCTGTCTTATAGTTTTGAATTCGGATTTATTCTACACGCCATTATCATTAGTAAATAGTAAGGTCAACAATATAATTTTCCGCCAACCCAACATACATTAATTAGTGAAAAGTCTACTTTTTTATAGCCTGCCTGAAGATGGAGTGGGTCTACCTGTTTCTATTATTTCAATTATATTTGTCCCCATGTCTATCCTTGGAGTCGACAACCAAAACAGTTTGATGAATTTCTTTCAAACCTGATGCTTACTATATATATTATATGGTAGTAATCAATCGTGGAGTTTTCTTACTTCAATTCCATCTTTCATATTGAGGGTGATTGTAGATTTTCCAATGTCATATTATTCCAAATCAAAATTTTCCACCTGCCCATCAACTCCGTGATACAGTCGGCTAGAAATCTTAAATTTACTCGAACACTATTGCATGTGGATCTTTTCTGACTGAACATTAATGGAGATTAAGAGTCAATAGAAGTTCCTACTACTGAACATTTTTGAAATATTTAATAATATTTGGATTAAAAACTGCATTTAAAAGGCCGTTTATGGCCATTTTAGAATGGTTTCACAGATAAGCACTGTGCACAAATCTTCTTTCTGTCATAATAGGGACATACTGTAGTTATTAACAAGAAACTTTGTCGCTTTGTCCCCCATCGTCACCGTGGAAAATTTCTCGTGATCATTCAAATACGATTGACCTGAACATATTTCTGGCATATCTTAGGTATTTTCTTTTCCCTTTTACTTACATACCTCGCGCGAGCCGGGAGCTGAGACTGCTATGATATATTTCAAGTTAATGGACAAGTTTATAATATTGAGCTTATTGACACGCCCTGTGTGTTTAAAAACTTCTCTTCTGATATTTTAACAAGTTTAGGTGGTCCTTAGATTTTCTTATATTTGTTGACCATTCTCTGTGACAATGTCATAATATCGTAACTTTTGTTAACAGGTTTTGACCCTTTACTTATATAATGTGTGCTCCCAATTTACTGTTCTGGCGCCGTTTTTTTCTCTCTCTCGTTTTAAAAGCTGTTAGAGATGGTTTAGTTACATGAAACTGGAAGATTCTAGATGCTTTCTTGTTAGACTATAACCAAGGGAAGTTGTTCTTCCGTCTTCACTTGGCCTGCAACTCCGCTTTAGGGAAGGTCCACAGCGCTCTAACATCCTAATTTCAAACTTTAAAGCTGCCGCGTGTTGATAACTTTTCGTTACAACTGTGTTAAATGCTGTGTAAACATAATTATAGACCAGCTATTTCCATGATAAAGTATACCTAGTGTTAAAGTGTGGCTAGGTTACAGTAACATTCAATTATTATTAAACTCATGTTCCAAAGAAGGTTATATTTTGGTTAGTTTTTACATGATGAATAACACTGTATGCATGAAGCCTACTTGTTTTTCAAGAAAATATTAGGTAAAGGGTGGGTTTATAAAGACTTATTTTCAAATTTGAAATTTAAAAAAAATAGCTATAGGTATTTTGTTTAAATTTGAAGAGTGTTAAATATTATAATTAATACTGTAATGTTTTTCTGGCCAAAATTCATTTAGGTAGTTCATTAATGATTGAATTTTGAAAATCTATAATCTTTTAAAAATAACTCTTACGATTTGGTTTAAAATGGGTATCTGACAAGCTATTTTACTTGAAACAAAATTTTAAATATTTGTTTTTCTTAAAAAATAATGTTTAAAAGGGGTATAAAAATTACTGATTTTTGGAAACTTGAAATATTTAGAAATTAGATTTTTTAATGATTTTGTTCAAAATTAGTATCTGGAGATTTTTTTACACGATTAATAAAAATGTCTTTATTTTTATGAAATAAATTAATTCGAGGGTAGTTAACTTATGACAAATCATTGAAAATGAGCTATTTTTCGAAAATGGCCTTTACGATTTAGCTGAAAATGGAATTGTATTATGTTTTACATGATACATAAGAGCGTAATTTTTAGTTTTACAAATATACCTAATTTGATTGTAATTTTATTGAGAACTGATTCTTGAAAATTTAATTACATTTTCTTTTAATTATCATGAACCATTTTGTGTAAAATTTATATATAAATTGTGTTTATTGTGATTAAAAATATTTTTTTATGAGAAAAACTTATCAAAAAGTAGTTTATTGAAAACCTATTTTTGAACATTTTGATTCTAAACTATAATATACGTTTTGAGAAAGTTTGTACGATTGTGTCATACTATTTATTTTATTATTGATAATAATATATATACTGTCACTTGATTTTTATCATAAA
This sequence comes from Timema genevievae, assembly GCA_902155825.1. Taxonomy (NCBI): domain Eukaryota; kingdom Metazoa; phylum Arthropoda; class Insecta; order Phasmatodea; family Timematidae; genus Timema; species Timema genevievae. Next base: position 9,635 of record CABFWO010009687.1, read on the forward strand.
TGAATTATATGACAAATAAAAATATGTCTTAAACTAGTTCAACGACACGCATTATGCACTTAAATACGAGCCAAGACGCTTTCTAACCCTTGACTTCATAAAGTCCATTGTGACATGACATTGAATGATATGATATGATGATATTATTGACATAAAACTGTATAAGTTACCACGTTGGGAAAACTTTTGTTTATAAATGTTTATTTTAAGGTGGGTATTTAGGGAAACGCGAGAAAAGCCAGTGTTTACCATTTTATATTAAGACATTTTTTGGCCAAAATAAATCAAATATTGCTCTGATAGAAACATAGAGTATAGATAATTCTTTTACGTGGAGACCTCAACAGTTGTTGAATATTAATTTTTTCACGAGCATAGTGGCATTAGATAACAAACTTTTTAAGTCTAAATAAAAAGTTGTAGTTAAATTCCAGGACACCCTCGACATATATTGTAACGATACCGATTTGGACCTCCCTCATATATGTAAAAAAAAAGTCATGGATGAAGGTATTTTTCTTCAATAAACTGTATGTAAATTATCCTTTTAATACTTCATCCATGGAGAATCACGCGCTTTTCAGAAATAATGTCGAAGGATTGCACCATTAAAACTTATTTTTTCTTTCAAAAAGTAACTCCGTAGTGTTTACCAAAAAAGCAAGTGACGCTAGCTCCCTATACCCAATAGGAAGCTAGCCTTCAAGACTCCTGTCGCAGGGACGCTTTAGATTTGTTGGTTTTGACACTGGTCACGAGAGGTCCAAGGGGAAAGGGGTATGTCATATATAAGCTGTTTGTGCGTATGAACACACACAGTGCCGGCGACATAAACATAGAGAAAGTGTAATATCATGACAGAGCCACTAACTTAAATACAGAGACTAAACAGAAAACTATCTGTAGTTCAACGAAAATGTATCATTTTACATAATATCTTCGTACCGGAGGTATAATCATCTTTAATAAAGCGTGTGCAACATCAAAAGTTTAGTTTATTTAATATCGTTATTGATAGTGTTCAATCACAGGGCACTATCACGATTACAATCCGTACTGCTTTAATTAGTGCTCCATCAACGGGTCAAATATCAGCTAACTAAACGCTCATCATTATAATTGGCGCTCGATCACGAGGCTATAAATACCAATTATATCTCAATAAAACCGTAACACTTTAATATTCATGAACCGTTGATATCACCATGTGAAACCAATCAAACTCTATTTATGTACTGAACCAACATTTGATTTATTTTGACAAAAAAAGTGTTGAAATAAAAACAGCAAAAACACTCACCTTTTCTCCCGCTCCCTACATCCCCACCTCAATGTCGGCGTGCCACCCAGTGGCTGATTCAAGGGTCCAGGTTTAGTCTCCCAGCATAGCCGAGCATTTATAGTTGATGATCTGTTAGCTAGGAAGGGGGGCGGGGGAGTGCTGTATTTCATGTAGTTTTCAGGACGTGTGCTAATATGAGTGTATTTACCTGCTTAGGTGGTCGCGTAGTCTAAGGCTTCACTCTCGTAATAGACTACACTGCCGATGACAGGGAAATAAGGGTTCGAATCTCAATCGAGTATGAGGAGATATCCCTAAAAAGTGTTTTCACTCTCTCTCCATGAAAACGTGGTTACAC
>CABFWO010009688.1:0-11262 GCA_902155825.1 Timema genevievae
ACCGATTACGCTAATGGTTTTAGGTACTAGAAAGGCTATATTTAAAGGAAGCGTACCCGCATTTGAGTGGAGGAAAAGTGGAAAACCATTTCGTAAAAAAGCACTTTCAGTACACCCGACCGAGATTCAAACCTCGATCTCCCCATCATCAGCAGTCTAGTCTATTGCCAGAGTAGAGCCTTAGACCATACGGACACCGAAGTGGGTGACATTAATTAATTAAACTTTCTCTTCAGTCAAGACATCATTGAAAAAGAGTAAGTTCCAGTCTCATAAAGACATATATTAGGAGTTTCACATTTACCCCTGACCCTGCAACTAGACCGACCCATACTACCCCCCCTTACTTTGTTGTGTTGTTTCTCACAACAAACGACTCAACCAATGGAAAGCATCAGGTGGTTTTATATAAGAGGGGGCTGTGGCTATCAAACAAGCCAATAGCAAGGTATCATACGGTAACTCGCGTGTTAACTCAGAACTGTGGCTATAAAGTGTCTAACAAATCACTCCTCAGTCGAAACAAAGAACCGGGACCATCTCTACTTGCCTTCAGGTGTTAAGGTAAGATATAATTCTGATGAAAGAGTATTAGAAAATCAAGGAAATAATAACGTAGAGAGTTTTAATAATTATCAAACTATGTCTGCATTTCATGTTTGTTTGAAAATAAATTGATTTAATTCATGATAAAGTTTAATCTAAAACCCAGTTTTCATAGGAAGGATATTATAAATTACACATAAACATTTTTGAGGTAAACATTTTACTAAATTGTTAGTGTTAAAGTGACAGATTAATCTAGCATAAATTCACTTTCGAAAATGTGAAAGTAAAGCTTGACTATCTGTTATTCAATAAATAAACGATTGATTATGAATATATTTAATATTGTAAGATTGGATCTTTGTGTCAAAGTTATTGCGATGATTCTATTCTCACGAATTTAAGAGATAATTATACTGTTTCAGTGAAAAGCCATTTATATTTTAAACAGTCTCTTGTTCAGTTTTTTATTTAATTTTTATTGAAAGATTACTATTTTAATAGAAAGGTTTCAAACACCGAATTTAATCTACTCTGAACAATCTTAGCTTGTTCTAGTGTTATAGTCTGGCGTTATAGTTTATATTAAAGTGTAGCTTTTGATTTGTCACATTTATTTAAAAGATTCTTTTCTATTTTCTGAAGTAAGAATACGGTGGGTTACAAACATATTGTTGGATCAATATAATTAGCGCGGACTGAAAGATAGAGGAGCTTAGGTGACTTTTTTTTTAGTTATAATGGATCTATTTTAGTGATATTATTAAACATTGTATGTAAAGAAATGTTTAAGGATTAATTATCAGGGAGGTTTACGAGAGAAATTATTATAAGCATTTAGTGTATGTAGATGGGACAAATCAACTCGGTGGATAAAAACGTCAAATTTAAAATCATTCCCAGGTATCCTTATTTTAAGGTGGGAATGTGGGAAAAAAGAGTTAAGGTAGGTTTTTATATCAAAACTTTTTTTGGCTAAATTACATAAAATATTGCTCCAGTTGAAACATAGTTAAATTTTTTACAAATGATATCGACAGTTGTTGAATATATCATGTATATTGTGATATTAAATGAGACTTTCTAAATGAAGAAAATAAGTTGTCATTAAATTCCAGTACACCCTTTACATATATAGAACTCTTATCACCATATGAAGAAAATTCATCTGTTTCTACTGGATAAATATTTGATTTATTTCTACAAAAAAGTTTTGTTATGAAATCTGCCAAAATCCTAACCTTAAACTTGTTACCTATACTTTCACCTAAACCCCGATCTACCGTTAACAGTAACTTCTTAAAATACCAATATAAACTATTTATGCCGCATAATCCAAGCTACTACCCACATTGTTTAAAGTATATGCAAATCACCCCCTCCCTTCCTTTCCACTTAGTGTAACACGCCCGCGTTTGACCTAGCTTTCTCATTTTGTTTAGTATCAATGATTATATTAATTTTTATACATTTGTTATACTTGTCACACATGTACAGACTACGCTATTGTTAGCTATGGTTGTATCACAAGTAGATGTACCTGTATTTTTGTTTAGAGGTGGTGGGAAAACATTTAATTAAAACCACTTTCAATACACTTGATTGGGAATCGAACTCCGTCATCGGCCGTCTATAGTCTATTTAGAATGATGCCCTAGTACGGTGGTCTGACAACTAGCCGAAGGGCTAGACTAACAAACTCGGGAGTGTTAAGAGCCACAAATTATTCCTATATTCTGAACTTTAGTTTTTGCAGTAGTTTTACTACCCTTCAGATTTTTACGTATTTTAATACTACTAGTGTGTATGGGATAAGTAAGCCATAATTCAAAAGAGAATGTAACCATTTGAGTTACGTAATGTTGATAGCCATTTAGGGGAAAAAAAAACCTTTGTACATAGAGCTGGAATTAAACCCTGACCTCCCCGAGACTGGCAAATTGCACCATAAAAGCCTGACGTTTAATCCACGTGTTCAGATATGTATTTTCATTATAGCTATTTAATTCTATGTTTTTCTAATCGTTAATGTATATTTAAATACTTTAATTATTCCAGCTGTTTGTATGGGTTAGAGAAATGCTTTTTTTAAACGGTATTTTTTAAATTGTGTATCCTAACATTCCCACACTGAGTTCAATATTTAAGGTGATAAAAATTATAAAGCGCAGTTTCAAATACTTAGTTTTGTATAAACTAATATCAATCCATTATTTTGCTAGCCTGCCTAAGGATTGCCTTAACCAATTTAAAACAAGGTGAGGTATAAAATAAGGAAATGCACTCTTCCTTAGGATAAGTAAATATAATTATTAATATTGGAAATAAACCCGGTTAATTTTAAAACGCTGCCATCAGCCAGCTGATGGATGTAAACAAGGAATTTTGGACCTCGATAGACTTACAAACAACTGATCAAAAGGTCCGCGCTCCTCATCATCTCGCTACTATACTTATGATTCTTTCTTCAGTTTACGCATCTTATATTTATTACTTAAAATAAACCTAGATTCAAATACCTAGTCTCCATCCTTGGAGAAAAAAATCCAAAATAAATAAGTTTTATATTTTCATAATTATTTGATTTTCTTGTTAAATTGCCTATTACCGATTGAGGGTATTTTGGTTGCATAAAACTATTATTTGAAAGTACTTGTGTATTTAAGAAATTAAGAGACTATAATCGACTGAAAATTGCCACTAGATTAACTAGTCGATAGACATCTGCTGGTTGCCGACTCGTGATTCAAACCATTATCATGTTCTAGGTGTGGGCGCTATCCACTGACTAGGCATGTTCAATCTAGAATCGATCTTTACGAAAATCTTTTGTCGTCGATCAATTGATTTTTCTAGATGGATTCAAACTTTTTGTCTGATTCATACGACTATTTCTTCTATGGAAATTTCAAAAAGATCTATTTATATTAAAAATAGACAGGTAGGTTTAAGGGTGGTTTGACTTAGCAAACAACCAAGGCCACATACACCTTAAATATTGATTGAATTTAACATTCAAGGACATGTGAAATACAAAGGCAGTTTGTTGGTCATTTGCTCCACCAAAGCTTGTTTTATTATCTGATAACAATGATTGAATTTAGGCTTAAATTGCCATAGGTTGGCTATAAACATTACTTAGGCCTATAACCCGAACGTGTAGCAAGGCGCGGTGCTAAGAAATATATTACATACTGTTGTAATAGTTCACTTATATCACCAGTTGATTAGATTAACAAAACTGATATTAAATGGGTTTAAATTAATTTTTTTTGAAAAATATATATAAATTCGTAAAAAATATGGTGAGAGTAACTTTTTTGAATCGTTGAATCTATCTTCCCATGATCAATTCAATGCGCTGTTTTTTTTTTGTTTTTATTTTGATCTAAATCAATTCAGATGAAGAAAATAAATTCAGGGCCTATGGATCAAATATGGCTACCACAGCCAAGGAATCACACTTTGGCCTACCTTCCCACTTTTTGTAAGATATTCACTGCCCTGAATGGCCCATCACATTTGATCTACTTCTCGTCTGGGTTAATTAAACTAACGAAATGTTTAAACATTTTGAAAAAAATGTGATCTAGTTGAGTTCTTTTTGCTTAACAAATTATATTCCTAACTTTGTATTTCCTATGCTATCTCTTAATACGAACCGAAAGATAATTTTGTAAACATAAACGGGTTGTTAAATGAGTCTTCTTGCTTCATTAAAAATTGTTTTATTGTTCAATGTCAGCTTTTTCCCTTATGTCAAAGTTCCAGCAAAGTAATATAATCCCAATTGGGATGAGCATAGTAAAATGTAAAAATTGTTATTTTTGTTAAGCTTTCGAGTAGTCTTACTGGCCATCTGGGCTTTCCGGATATATAAACTGAACATGATAGGGATGAGGAAAGTAGGGAACTGTAGGGAGTGAAAACTGTAAAGAATAAAAACATAGGATCGAATCCCGGACGAGTGAACTATGTCTCCCGGTATCCGGCCTCCACTTTATTGCAATAGTGGACCATGCAACTACCAACGCGAGTAAAATGCAATTAGAATGTAGTTTTATTCTGTAATGTAAAACATTAGATAGTTGTTTGGGAACCGCTTTCAATAGACTACACTGCCGATGACTGAGATCAAGGTTCCAATCTCGGCCAGGCATACCAAGTTTTTTTCCTTTAAATGGTTTTAAACGATCCTTTCATACACATTCGGGTACACTACCTCTAAATCCAATCATTCTCACCACTAACAATTTTTTTAGCAGTCATACTACCCGTTTGGTTTATACCGGCAGTTAAGTACTATGAGTAGCGTTTAGACCATGTGGTCACAGAAGTGGGTTTGATAACAACTCATTGGAGCAATTAGTACGCATGCATGTAGTCGGAATCGGTAGTAACACGAGGTGCTAGTAATACTATTTGGAATAAAAAACTCTTTGTGCTTCTCCCACACACGTATTCATTTTAGATATTTTGTTGACATTAGTTTGAGGATTATGTATCTCTTCAATCTTAGGCACAGCGATATAAAAAGGTTTATCGTACTTTTTTTAGCTAAAGGGGGCTACGGTGTCTGACTCGTCAAATACTCATCCGATAAATATCAATCATCTGTTATAGTTAAAATTTCTCTTGTGTGTGATAGTATATATTATGCTTACTTTGACGTGTGTAAGCTTTCCCCAATCTAACCTGCGAATCTTCGCCTTATAAAGTCAACAATTACACTGATCATAAAATTAAACAATTCTTTATTAAGCGTGGTTGTCAACTAGTTTTTTAGATATTTAAACGTTATTTTTATTCGTTCAATATGTGGATGCCGTATATTCTGGTAGTAAGAACCTTTAAATATTTTTTAAAAATTTTTTTCGGACTTAACATTCTAACAAATTACGTTATTTTATAAATCTTGATATTACAATGAAAAGCTGATAAATAACTAGGTATAGATATATGAAATGAATTTGCTAAGATATATAATAAAGGTTTCTTTCTTTACAAATCAGACTGAAATGCAACTCTCATTGAGTTTTTAATTCAGAATGTCCACGCACGCACCTAACAAACATTATTTCTTCAAACGGATTCTTAATTTTAGTTTGATTTGAAAAAAAGTTTTATAGTTAGAAAATTAAACAACCTTTTATGTAAATTTCCTTAATGTAAGATTATGATCAGAGGTATTTTCATAAAGTGCGATTATAATCCTGAAGGGATTTATATTCTGCTAATTGAAAAATAATTGGACAGGAGATTCAAACCCGGGAGCTTTGGCTTAGTAGGCCAATAACATTTTATAATTTTTCTTAAACGGTTGAAAGTAAGGAATGGTGCAGTTTATTTTAAAGGTTTTTTTTTACAAATGTTACGTTTTGTTTCAGGATATCGCAAGTTGTTGGAGTAAGCTAAAGGGGGCTACGGTGTCTGACTCGTCAAATACTCATCCGATAAATATCAATCATCTGTTATAGTTAAAATTTCTCTTGTGTGTGATAGTATATATTATGCTTACTTTGACGTGTGTAAGCTTTCCCCAATCTAACCTGCGAATCTTCGCCTTATAAAGTCAACAATTACACTGATCATAAAATTAAACAATTCTTTATTAAGCGTGGTTGTCAACTAGTTTTTTAGATATTTAAACGTTATTTTTATTCGTTCAATATGTGGATGCCGTATATTCTGGTAGTAAGAACCTTTAAATATTTTTTAAAAATTTTTTTCGGACTTAACATTCTAACAAATTACGTTATTTTATAAATCTTGATATTACAATGAAAAGCTGATAAATAACTAGGTATAGATATATGAAATGAATTTGCTAAGATATATAATAAAGGTTTCTTTCTTTACAAATCAGACTGAAATGCAACTCTCATTGAGTTTTTAATTCAGAATGTCCACGCACGCACCTAACAAACATTATTTCTTCAAACGGATTCTTAATTTTAGTTTGATTTGAAAAAAAGTTTTATAGTTAGAAAATTAAACAACCTTTTATGTAAATTTCCTTAATGTAAGATTATGATCAGAGGTATTTTCATAAAGTGCGATTATAATCCTGAAGGGATTTATATTCTGCTAATTGAAAAATAATTGGACAGGAGATTCAAACCCGGGAGCTTTGGCTTAGTAGGCCAATAACATTTTATAATTTTTCTTAAACGGTTGAAAGTAAGGAATGGTGCAGTTTATTTTAAAGGTTTTTTTTTACAAATGTTACGTTTTGTTTCAGGATATCGCAAGTTGTTGGAGTTTGGTGTTCGTTGGTGCAAAGATGGATCAAGAAAGGAGGCGCGAGCTAAAAGATACTGAACCAACAATGCCCTGCACCCGGCCCCAACAATTCCGTTCGTCGAGGATCGCGTCATACGAACAGCAATGCGATCTTCCCCAATCGCAATCCGGTTCTTCAAAGATTCAGATCTCTGTCACCAAAAAGTCCCCGGTCAAAGTCGGGGAGACCTCAAGTCAACAGGAGGCATTAAATGAACCAAAGGTACCGGCACCGATATGTCGAGAGCGTCGTCTGCGAAATATGCTGGCGCCCGATTCCACCATCGCAGAGGATTACGAATGTCCGGAATACGAGTATCCTGAATTTGATTCTAAATATAATAAGCTGATCAATGAGTTCGATCCTCAACCGGGGTCTAAAGTCAGTTTGAATCTTGATATGAATTTACAATTCGCGGCATCTTCGAATTACAAAATAATTAAACCGTATTCTGAAAGGGCTTTGAGGTCGTCTAAAGGCGATCAGTCAAAGTTAAAATCGGGTCCTGAATCTGCTAAAAGTATGCTTGAGTCTAAGCGACTGCAACCTTCAAAGGGTGTTCTAGAGCCTATCGCACGCCGATCAGCGGCAGAGGGAGTGGCCCTCGGGGTCAAAGATCGCCAGTATTATAGAGCGCGTCTCAACCGTGTTCTCGATGAGGCTAAAAAAGCTTGTGCTGATGAGCGTAAAAAAGCTTTTGTATCGCTCGGCCTGGAACCGAATGATAAAGATGCTGCAGCCTACGTTCGTAGGGATGATCCGAAACTTGGTTACGACGACCGATATGTTCAGGCCTATGGGGATTACGATACTTGATAGCTATTGGGTCAAATACTTAATTGTTTAGGTGTTTAGGAGATTTTATCAAGTTTACAACTGTATTTCTTAAAACATGTTTATTTATATAGGTGCCAGTGAGTATTTTATTAAATTTTTGTATCAGCATTTTAATGTACATACTATTTTTAAAGGGGCGATAAACTTATTAAATAAATTAGTCCTTTAAGTTATAATGGTTAGATAATATTTAGCTAATGTAATTGAGTGTCATATATATAGGCTTAAATTAATGTATGATCTGTCGGTATTGACATTTTAAATATTTTTCATACAGGTGTTTATTATATTGTCACATTTAAAAACGATTACTAGCTCTATTTTGAAAATGAGTTTAAAATGTAATTTTAATAAACCTGAGTGTATTTGTCAGTAAGATGAAACATATTTGATAAGTTGCTTGTAGAAGGTAATTTTAAATCGTGTCATTATAGTTTATATTAATTTTTAATGCAAATATGTGGCAACAGTAAAAAAAAATCCCAAAATATTCTTCAAATTTTATACACTCGTCAAAAGTAAATTATGCATATGACAGTTAAAAGTACTAATAATATTATATATAACATTGACTGGTTCAATGTGTCGTTAAATGATCCATTTTTACAAATCGCACAAATTGAATATTTATCAACATTGTGAATTTACTAAAACATCTTGTCTATGGATTTTGAATGTTAAACTTTTAATTTTGAATGTTTTACAAATGCTATGATTAAGTATGATTATTCCATGTTAATATGTTATAGGTTTGGATGTAAAACAAATGTAAAGTGTAATTAATTTCATTAATAAAGAGATTGGTATAAATCGGATATTATTTCATTAGAGCAAACCCAGCTTAATCATGTTTAGAAAAATAACTTAACTTTTCCCTCTCTGGAGTTTGGTTTTGAATATAAATATTTCAAGTAAATTAAAATTAAAAGTTGATTAAATTACAATTGATACTACCAATAAATATGTCCAAGTTTCTGAACCGACTGAATGTAAAATATTACATAAATCTATAGTACACGTGTTAAAGTAATTGTAAGAAAAATGCAGGCTTAAATTAAATAAATCCTAATACCCTTCTACTTTGTCTAGGGTATATACAAGCAATGAGAAATATATAAAAATCTTCTATACCCAGTTTTTTTTTTGCAAATGGTGTATCTCAAATTAGGGGTGAGGGTGGAAACTTTGATTACCCAACCGGGATTCGTACCACGACCTCTCTCTAACCCACCTAGTGAATTAGGGTGCTTGAAGTTAATATGAAGCTCCCACAAAATTTTAATAGACCCGTTTATAAGTAGCCACTGTCTTGGTCGTTCTGACCAAAAAATAAAGAAATGGGACGGGTTTTGTTTTTCATAAATAATGGGGCATGGGGTCGTGATTTAAATCCCTGTATAGTTAAATGAGTCAGCTTTATTCTGAATTGTTTCAAAGTCCACTCAAATGGAGGTTACATTTCCTCATCTCTTCCCCATCAGGGCTAATATATGAATATATTTTGGACGAGTAGTGGGACTACAAAAAAATGGATTTTAAATTTTCAAAACTGGTCTGATTATATTAAAACTTCTCTGTAGGGAAATTAATTTCAAATTGTATTTATGATACGAAGTTGTTAATGTTAACTCAGGTGACTCGACCAACATAAACTACCCTATTTGTTACGAAAAATGTGCCTCACATCAACCCTGTAAGGATGCAAGCTTAACCTGCGTTGTTCCAGAATTTTCCACTATGGTAGTTTCTCCTATCGCCCCAATTTAATTAAGTTTGTAAGGAACAAAGTGATATCTATCGCAAGCAAAAGGTTTGAAATTTAAAAAATTAATAGCCCCTTTGTGCACTTACAAACATACATTTTAAGTTATCTTTAGAATGCACCTCGAAACAAAAATCTTACGTTATTTTTCACGTATAATACCTAGACTTAAAAAAAAAATCCCTCCCGCTCAACGCCGGACAGTATAACTTTCACTAGTAGCTTCAAGATAAGCTCATAATTTAAACTGTAGATGTAAGACTACTACTCGCTTCAGTGGCCGAATAGTCTAAGGCGAGTGGCCTGCTGAAAACGGGGAGATTGGAAATTAATTCACGGTCGTGTCTACTGAAAGTGCTTTTTCTTAAACGGTTTCCGACACTCCTTCCATGCAAATGCGAGTACGATACTTCTAAAATGTTTACTTCCTCACCCCTATCACATAATAATTGTTTGTCCGTACATCCTGAACAGTTAGTAATACGAAGTGTTTAAAAGGAAACTGCTACCTTTCGGTATGAACATTGTGTACATTCTCTACCCATAGAAATATTTTAACTCTGTACGCTGACCGTCCTTTGTATCCATGTTGCACCAAACCATCGGTACCTATAAAATAATAACCACTGCGATGCCCCGTGGTGTTTCACGTTATTCTCTCGATAGATTTGACTGCCAATGAGGGGCACAGCAAGGCTCGAATCCCGGTCGTGTGTACTGAGGATATATTTTACTAAATTATTTCTCACACCCCTTTATTGCGATTGAGGCCACATAATCTTTAAATCCTACCTCTCTCTTCCCTACATAATTAATTTTTAATATGCGGGGACATCAGACATTTAATAAAATACTATGCACAAAAAAAAAGTGAAAAATATGTGTTTTGTTTCTTCGGGGAGACTTGTAAACCCAAATTAGGGTAGGGTACTAAAAGGGTAGAATTTTATGTTAAATATACCCATAATTGCTTGTAGGCAAAACTGTTTAGGTATTTAGGAGAGAAAAAAATCCTCGAAATATCAATTTGGGATTCAATCCCCAATCTATCCCTGGAATATCGGACCAAGGGTCCAACGATGCGCGTGAGATCAAAAACTTTCTAACCTTACTCGGTCTGAATATACTTCTTGCACTTAGCTAGCTTAGACACGTTTGAATATCAAATTATTCTTTATATTATATTAATTCACCATCAGTTTGATTTGTTCTTCTTACGGGTAAGCAGCATAAAACTATATCAAATTAGTTCGTTCAACATCCGGCTGCCATAATTATTTTGATAGTTCCTCCGTATACTATCCTGAGCGAACCATCCCTACCCCCACCACCTTTACTGCAGTACCATTTTAAAAAAAATTGAGCGAGCTTTTATAGTTATTTGAATTGGTTTCTTTAGCTGTCCGTCGGGCTTCAATTTTCTACCACACTGATAAGTATTTATTTCTACTAAGTTTGGAAGTTTAAAAAACCCTATTTTTTCAAATTAACACTTAGAAAATTTCATATTTTGAGATTTATTTGGCTAGCTGGAATTGTTTTTCTACCTGTCCACCAAATTTTAATTTTATATCTCATCTTGAAAGTTTTGTTTAATCATAGCCCTTACATTTTATAGAGCCTCATTTTGAAATTTACTTTTTTTATATTATTATTTGTTTATATGGGGCAATCCCTCTACCTTTTTCCAAATTTAAGTTTCCCTGCTCATCTAGAAGTCCCTGATCTTTTTATAGACACACACACTTAATTTCGGAGACGCGGCAGTAGGCCTAAAGTCATTTGGCCTAAAAGTCATTTGGCCTAAAATTCAGTTGGCCTAAAAGTCATTTAG
>CABFWO010009689.1:0-11262 GCA_902155825.1 Timema genevievae
AAGGGGAGTGAGACATGTTTAATGAAAAAACACCCTCAGTATATTCAACCGGTATTCGAACCTTCAATCCACGCCAAAAGTAATTCAGTCTAGCATGAGAATGACACGTAAGATACGGGTTGTATCAATAGAAGTTATAATAAATCATATATCGAGTTGAAAATCTTTAGATCGGGATCGGGTAGTAGTCTTATAAACTTAAGAAACCCCATTTAGAGTTGATTGTTTCAGTACAAACTTATGTGTGATTGGCTATGACCCATCAGCTGGATGCTTTATCTCCCACCGAACCTTAAGTTCCTAATGCTCTGCGTGGCCTATATGTTTCTTGCCCTCTTGCTCCCTCTTTTCCATGACCTCCCCCATTTGACCACCGGGGTGTTAAATGGCCGGTAGCGGTGGCGCGAAGAAAGTGGTGGTAACAGGCTGGTAATCGCCGCAGTCTATCTCTGCGCCATTTAACCGCAACTAATGTAACCTTCGCGTGAGCACCGAAACGGTGGAGGGGAGGAATCGGTTCGATGATCCCACCGTACTAGAGACTGACAGCCGAATGCTCAAAGAGGAAAATGTGAGGCTAAGGGATTATACTCGGGTGTTTTATATTAAGGAATTTCAGGTACGATTCTTATGAGAGATTGAACACGTTTGATCGATTATTTGGAAATAACTAAGGGCATTGTATTGAATATCTGCGACCTATTCTCTTCACTTCTGAAACAAACAGGACGATTACAAGATATACCCTAAATATGCCACTTTATGTAGCAGCAAACGATAAAACTTTGGCCCTTGATTTGGAAATAGGTATCTTAGATCGTAGCACTGCAGAAACAAGGCTTTTGGCACGCAATGAAAGCTCTAGTTTATGAAGGAGTTATTTTAGTATTCAAAAAACATTTTCTTGTAAAAATATTTATTTTTTATATATCACTGTATATTTCTATTTGTTAAGGTTATTCAGATATATAGTAACTACTCTAATGGGGTAGGGATGAGTAAGGAAACAATTTAGAGGTAGCCTACCCGCATTTGCCTGGAAGAAGAGTGGAAAACCAATTAGGAAAAAAACCACCCTTAGTATACCCGTCCGGGATTCAAACCCTAATATCCACGTCATCAGCAGGCCAGTCCAACATGGGCGTGACACCTTTGACTATTCGGACGTTGAATCCGCTTAGGAACCATAATACACATTAAACAAGCATGTTTATTCATCATATTTTGCGCAATTTCTAGTGATATTCATCAACCACCTTGATTGTATTTCCTAAATTCGCATGATAGAGAATTTAAGTTGGGAAAAGTGCACTAGTATCTGTCCGTAGAGAGGGTGAATAACATAAATATGGAGAAATACCATGCATAAATCACGTCTCAATAGAGCCCAGGTTACACTCGCTCATGTGTATATGCTACCGTCCAAATCCGATTCCAGGAGAAACCATATCAGACTAGGCTGAATTGATAAATCCTAAGAGCCTCAGGATGTTCTAGTTTAGCCTGGTCTAAATTCGTTAATCCTGAAATTTGGGCCCAGCTCATAAGGTAAATTAGAACAGCCTACAATTTTATTAGGCTAAATCGGGTTTGGATTAGATTAGGTTAAGTTAGGTTAGGTTAGGTGAGGTGATATTTGTGCGTGAACTGAAAATTATGAAACCTGTCCAAGGTCGATTCATTGTATGGATTAAAAAGAATGAAAGCTAGTACTGCCTATAAACATCACAAGCGGCAGGATGTATTAATTTGGCCTAGTCCGATCTAGTTTGTCCTGGAAATCGAGTTTGGAGAGTATCATAGGCTATTCACTAACATTACTTATATTTTGTCTTAACTTAAAATAGCACAGCTAATATTAAGCACTCAGCCCCAAATTTATTTCATTTATAACTTGAAAACAAACCCAGACATAAATACTATATATATATTTTATAAGCCCTCTGGGGTCTAATAAGGGTCCCATGAATTGTATCTGCCCCCTGATTAATCTCTATCCAGCCCATCGACCACAGATATGAGTGTCAACACTTTGAAGACAAGAATGTCACCAGCCTTGACGAACCAGCGATGGGGTTAAGACCGCTAAGGTGTTAGTAATTCCTTAAGTCGTTGGCCCTTTTACAGACTTGGGGCCAGTTTAATATTCAGACATAGTACGTAAGTGTGGCGCTACACTAAATACAGGACGACACCTACCTAAATCAGAATGGAATAGGTCAGTTTCATATGCGAAACTAACCCATTACATTCTAGTCTATATAGGTGTCAAGTATTTAGTGTAGCACCGTAGTCAGATTTAGTACGCCTAAAGTGCGGCGCTATACTAAATACAAGACGTCACCTACCTGAAATTGAATGGAATGGGCCAGTTTCGCATATAAAACTGGCCCATTCCATTTTGGTCTAGGTAGGTGTCGTCCTGTATTTAGTATCGACTCGCACTTTAGGCGTACAAAATCTGACTATGAAACTGGCCCTTAGTTGATTCAAATATTTTTAGGGGTCAAAGTTTCTTCTGTCTAACGTGAGGGAAAATCGGGTGGGGAACAAGTTATTCGGAGCTTACTATACACTCACTTCAACCAACCCCAGGTGCCAGTAGTAAAATTTCAAAGTGGGAGTGTAGAGAACGCAAGCTAAGAGCATTTTTGCAGTTTTGATATCAAAGAATATGTTGGTCAAAATAAATCAAATCACGCTCCAGTAGAAAAATAGATTTTAATTTTCTTCGAATGATGATATCAACAGTTCTTTAACATCTGTCAAGGATGTCCTGGAATTTAATTAAAACCTTTTCTCTTCATTTAAATTCTCTTTCCTCTAATGCCGCTATCCTCATGACAGATATTTAACCAATGTTGATATCACTATGCAAAGAAAATTTAACTTTATGTTTCTACTGGAAAAATATTCTATTTATTTTGGCTACAAAAAGTTTTACTACATCAACTGCATAAACACCGCCCTTTGCTCGCCCTCCCTACAATCCCACCTTATCCTGTGTTAGGCTCATAACACCACTGTTTTTACTCCGCATCAATTTGCATGTGTATTAAGGGGACAGTCTCATCTGGTTTGGTTTCCCCATAGTGGGGAGGTGGGAATTTGTATCCTGGTCGTAGGAACTGAGGTTAGTTTCTATTTAACGGCTCCCTCGCTTTCTTTCCCCACAAATGAGGGTACATCTACTCTGAATTCCACCTTATTCATCTCCACCCAAGTAGTAATGCAATATATGGATAGCCCTAATAGATAGTAAGAGGTAGAGCAAAAAAAAAAGTAAATTTGTAATTATGTTACAATAGGATGGGCTCAACTTGTACTAGAAAATATAGCGCCTTATTGGAAGTGCTTAGGCCACCAGTAGTAATGCTTTGTGGGAATGGTTGCCCATAGAAAAGGGAGCAGGGACTTCCACCAAAATTCTATCTTCAGTACTAGAAGATTCTGTCATTAATTTAGCTCAGATAGTTTTTACTTATTATATCAAGAGAGAATGTTGTGATCGTGAAAAAACATATCTCAGTATTATAAAAATTTCTACGTTTTATGTGAACACAAACCCAAAAAAGTGCATTTTACAATTCTGTCTGCCTGTGACTGACCACGGATCTAAAGAAGTTTGAAGGATTTTGTACTTATTTGTAACTTAGATACTATAGGGCTGCACCCCAAAACTTTTTTTACCCTAAACCTTCAATTAAGGGTATTTTACTGGCGAGTAATTTTTTTAGTTCCAGTTTTTTCGAAAATGGCTCTCAACGATTTTGTTTGACATCTAGGATTTGTTTGACATGATTTAATTGGCTTTTGGGCAAAAATTCGTTAAAGGATAGTTTACAAATATCTTTCAAATGACTATTACGATTTAGCTTCAAATGGGTATCATAGGAGTGTTTGAGATAGCAAAAAACACTCTTTACTTGTTTTTAGGGTAAAAATTAATTTATGGGTAGTTTACTGATGACTGATTTTTCAAAAAATTGAAATATTTTAAAAATGACTCTAATTATTTGGTTCCAACTGGATATTTTGAGAGTGTTTGAGATGACAAATAAAAGTGGATACTTGTTTTTGAAGTAAAAACTTATTTATAGGTAGTTCAATGATGAGTCATTTTTCAAAAAATTTAAATATTTTTTAAAATGGCCCTGGTTCCAAACAGATATCTTGGGAATGTTTGTCACTCATGACATTTAACACTGTTTATCAGTTTTTGGGTTGTAAACTCACTTTGGGTTGTTAACTGATGACTGATTTTTCAAAAATCGGAAACCTTTAAAAAATAGTCCGAACGATGTTCCAAATGGTTATCTTGGGAGTGTTTGACATTACGCATAACCTTGCATACTTTGTTTTTGGTAAAAGTTCGTTAAAGGGTATTTTACTGAGGAATGAATTTTGAAAATTTGAATTATCTTTAAAGTGGTTACAATGATTCTACTTAAAATGTATATCTGGGGAGTGTTTGACATGTTTTAGGGGGGAAATTTGGCTTTGAGTATCTTACTGATGACTTTTTTTTAAATTTGAATAGTTAAAAAAAGGTTTTAGTGATTTGGTTCAAAATTGATATCGAGAGCTAGTTTACATATCGGTATTAATGTCTAAATATCTCAAATTAGTTCACTTAATGGTAGTCTACTTTCAACAAATTATAGAAAATTTAAATGTTTTGGAAATTAATCTTGACGATTGGATTCAAAATGGTAAACCAGAAGATTAAATAACATTGTAGAAAACCAGCTTGAGGGAAGGTAAGCTAGGTTATAGCTAAATCATTTCTTCTCTTACTTTTGGCTTGATTTGAGTATAACCGCAAAATTACCTGTGACTTTTAAAGTTATTTCGTTTGTGCAAAATGCTTTCCCTAGCTACTAGAATCGACAAGATCATTGTTATGTTAAATATAAAGTTGTGTAGTGACAAAAATTATTTTTATTTTTCTAATTTTTTTAAATATTATCTTTAAATGTTTACTAAAAATTAAAAATTGCTCTTATGAATTTTAGACAAGTATTAAACAGGATACCGATAACTGTCAATGATGCTATTTTAGAACTATATGATTTTACAAAAGATGGCTGTTGACTTAAGTTGCCAATTTACCTCAAAGATAGATCAATTTAATCTATTCAACTGCTTTCCCAAATGTGATCTTTATCATTGTTCTCAATTGAAATATCCTCCCCACTCCTAAAACCAGAACTTTGTTTTCTTCATTCAACTATTTCCCCAAATCTGAGCCATATCATTGTTCTCGTTGAACTAATCTCCTCGCCCTTAAAATCAGAAAATTGTTCTCTGTTCAACTGTTTTTCCATCCCTAGAACCAGAACATTAATATCTATTCAACTGTTTCCCCAATTTTAATCCAGAACATTGATCCCCGTGTAACTGTTCCTCCAACCCTGAGACAGAACATTGTTTCACCACACAATTTTGTTCCGGTACAGTACCTTTGGTAGTCTCAGTTACTGCATGGAGGCCGTCACGGAGGATCGTGTTACTTTGAGAACCTACCCGAGTACCGCCCTTATATACAGAATGTTTCTTTACCATTCCTACTTCACAATCCCTGTCAGAGTAAGCCATCATTTTGAGGAAGGATTTACTTTTATGGACAATAGATTGTAGTGTAATGTGTATAATTTAACATTACTTCTTTAATCCTTACTCCTTCGGATGTTAATCACGTGGCATTCTTGTCCACACCAACTCAGTATTGATATATTCTAAAAAAAAAACAGCATTATAGGGCATCCACAGCAGTAGAGATGGTATCTGACAGGAAAAGTTACCATGTTTCACCAAACCATATGATCTCCAAGACCAAATATTGAATTGTTGTTAGTTATGGCGGTCAAAACATTCACACAAACAAACAAATTTGTTTTAAACTACCAGCCGTGTTTATATTAATGAAAACCGAACTTATGAAAATAGCCGTTTGGCTTTTTTTCTTTTGTGTAAGAGGCGTCAATAGCTCACTTAAAAAATGCTTTTTAAACGATAGCTTCTAAAATGAGGCGTGCTCTTCTGAAATTAAGATGGCGAACCAGCTGAAACAAGAGCGGTTCATGACGTCATACAAACCGGCAAGGCGGTTGTGTTCTCGCACTGTTTATAAAATAATATTTTGTATGGCTCTCTTTCAAAGTTATAAACACATTTTTTAAATTTATTTTGGTGGCCAGTTATAGCAAGCTACAAGCATGAGTATAATACTTTTTAGTGAATTACGTCATGAACTATAATATCGCTTATTGCCACAACCAAAAACCAGAACACATTATTTAATTAAAATATTTTGTTCTTTCATTAAGATACAAAAATGCCAATTATACAGTAAGCCTTAGAAAATTCCCTTTTTTTTCTTTTTTTTAACTAAATTATTTACTACTCTATTTCCAGAAAAATGCGGATAATCTTACGTGGAAACGTGGAACGTGGAAACCCACATTTCACCCATGATAAATGTTTCGGCCATGCCAGGAATCGAACCCGTGATGCTTATCTCAGTAGACAGACACACAAGCGACTTAGTCAAGGTGTCGAACCGTTGATAATTGGACTGGTCACTGTCTGACAAAGAAGTATTTATTGTTTGTTTTCAGTTTTAATAATCTTTCCTCGTTGAAAAATTCACTATCGTCTCAGCCAGAATGCGTTTTATCACTTGAAACAAATGATCGTTTAAAATAAGATAAGAAAATTCTACGCATCAGTGACGTGTCATGGATAGTTTCCAGAGTAAGCATAACTAATTTAAAATGTACTGTACCTGTGAATTGTTCTCATGACTTAGTTAAACACTCATTGTTTTGGTATCAACGAACATTCATTACCATGAAAGGTGGGTGGAGCAGGATAGGCCTATATTTATGATTTTGTCAAATGGATACCTAGTGGGTGAGAACATATCCTGGGGTACCATCAATAACCGCGTCTTACTATCTGTTCGGGCTATACGCATATATAACTACTATAATGGGGTTGAAATGAGGAAGGAAGCCATTTTAAGGACGTTGCCTACCTGTGACGTCATGGCAGGTCAAGATAGGATTTCACATGTTAGTGGATTTACGTTTTACTCTGTGAGTTTTAAGGATATAACGTTGAAACAAAAACCATAAATTCTTAAATAATTCTAAAAATAGTCCTACGGTGTCACAAAATTATTATTTTTGACTTTAAGTAGGTTTTTTGTAGACATATTTTTTTATAATTCTCAACAACGTTTATTTTGTCTTGTTCACGAAAATTACCTCTAGGAATCTTCCTTCTAGGATGTTGATTAAAAAGTTAGTGGTATCACATGTCTATTTAGAATAGAAAATGAGAAAAGGGTAGAATTTAAAAGCAATTCATTGTTTTCAAGGTGCAAACAGTGTTGTGAGTCTGTAAACTGGTCAGAGGAAGAGGGAAAGTGGTTATCAGCAGATATACAAGAACCCTCTCAGGATGAATTTCTAATTTTCTTCCCTATCTTTCAAGTTTGTACATTGACACCTAAGTGTGATAGTGCTTAGACTGTTTAGGTGCGTCAAGTTAAGATGCAACTCACTTCACAAAATAGCTTCGAAATCTCCAAGTAGGCAACTCTGTTAAGAGGTAGTCTACATAAATTTGCTTGGAGGGAGAGTGGCAAATTATTTAGCAAAAAACTCCTTCAGTAGACCCGACCGGGACAAGAACTCTTACCTTCATGTCATCAGCAGGCCAGACAAACACAAGAGTGAGGCAATATAGACCATTTGGCCACAGAAGTGGGCTGGTACCGTTTAAACAACGTTTACTTACCCTGGTAACATTCTACGACATGACACTGCTATGCAGACGTATTTGAAATATATTTGAGTAAATTATTATAAACAGAAAATAAAAAGGTTTAATTGAAATAAATTATGATATATCTAGTTTCCCAATAAAGTTCTCTATCCTTGTCATACAGTTTTGTCTTAAAAAGTTGGGGGAAATGGTTCAATGCCATTTAATGAGTATTATATTATACTAATATACTTTGACAGTCGATAAAAATCCTTCTTGAATGATTAAAATAATCAAATTTAATTTAAAATGAAATCGTCTGCTAAGACTTGTTGATATGGCTGGACTAATTGTCAATGCGTAAAGTGAATTAGGAAGTATTATATTATTATTAGTAGCACCGCGTCTTACTACCCGTTCGGGTTATACGCACTTACGCTAATGTGCAATGGTAGGGTGATTGTGAGATGAAATGAAGGACCTACAGTTTAACGTGGAATCCGAACCACGGTGGAGGCCTGGCATTCCTCACATTCACAAGTTGTGATTAATACACGTCTTGTCTGAGGTGAAGGAAGGGTTTGGCAATCAGATAAATATGTGCCGAGACCGAGGATTGAACCCCGGACCCCAGNGGAGGCCTGGCATTCCTCACATTCACAAGTTGTGATTAATACACGTCTTGTCTGAGGTGAAGGAAGGGTTTGGCAATCAGATAAATATGTGCCGAGACCGAGGATTGAACCCCGGACCCCAGCACATAAGTCTGACACCTTACCCCTAGACCACCAGGTCACCGAGGAAGTATTATAAACTTACTTCATATGTATTTCTAAGATTCAAGATATGTTAACGAAATACATAAAACCTAAGGTTGGTGGATTTATTTTGTACCACCCTACTCATCCTTATCCTTTATTTAAAGTCATTAACTACCCTGGTGTTAAGAATTTGAATACAAAATAAATAAAAACAGCATCAAAAGTCCAACGCAAATACTTAGGGGGAAAATAATCATCCATGGTGTCATTCCGCAATCGAGCCCTACCGACCGAGCAGACTGCCTACTTTGGCGAAGATTGTTCCAACTTCTTCGGATAAAGCGTGTCATGTAGTCAGTACAATGAACCATTCGGCCATTAATCTTAGTTTTCTAGGCCGTAGCTGCTACTTTTTCATTCTAGTAGCTTCTCATTATTTGTCTTCAAGAGTTTGAGTTGACCCCGTTCCAGACCCACTGCTTCACAGACAATCTGGAAGCACCGGGGATTGAACCCGGGACCTTTGTATTAGTATCCAGGAACTCTCTCAGTTAACTGTTGCCAAATCTCCTCATTTTTAGTTGTGTCTGAAGGTGGTGTGCTGTGGTAAAAAGGATATACTGACAACCTCGACTAACCAGCGTTGCGAAACTTGTCATATTTGAGGGGAGATTGACCACACGAAAACGAGAGAATGACAACGCTGTTTCCCAATAGTAACCAGGCAGTTTCCTCAACGATGATATTCATTGTAGTGCAATGTCTCGTCACCTGAACTGGCATCTCTTCCACGACTTGTAGCGATATCAAGCGTGTGATGCACCATAGATTTCTTTGTTTTGTAGCCGGCATCACTGCCAGCATAGCTGCTGTGACATCATAGTGTGATATAGCCGCTGGTCATTCTGAAACAAATACCATTATTATTAATGGTGTTTATTTTATAACAAAATTAGTAAATATTTACCGAAATTTGAGGGATCACTCTTGGACAGTCTCCTTCAAAAAAGGTTGTCACCGATATGATTTTCCCTCGGTAGATGTGTGACGCTAACTAGAACCAACACGTTCTCTTTTGAAACTATTATGTCAACTATGAAACATACTCTTGCACCGTGTGCTATTTGAGAAAATCTTTCGTACCGACCCATTTCTCGTCTCTTGCGTAGCTGCCAGGGTCAAAACTTTGCCTTCCCAACCGTTTGTAACCGCGTGACCGTGACATGGCTCACGCACAACCTCACTGAGCCTTGTAAATAATTTTCTTAATTTAAGAGTTGGTTCTGTACAAAGCTGGTTCATATCGTCTCTCACTCCAGTTTTCTTTTTTTGCAACTTATTTTCAGGTCGTGTTGTTATAAACCATCAACAATAATTCGCATGCCGCGTGAGACAAACTACTTAAAAGTTGTAAAAGAAAGTAAACTTACTCAGTTCTTGTAACTTGCTTAGCCATAATTGTTCCTAGAGTAACACTTTGTCATGCACCAGCACTAATTGCGATTTTATTTTAATAATCCATAGATTTTGATAAGATAAATAATTGCTACCTGTACTTGTGATCACACGGTCTAATACGGTGATTTTCAACCTTTTTTTAAACTAAAGGCACACTGAACAAAGCACTAAAACTGTCAAGGTGAAACACACCAATTTCTTAAGGAGAGATTTACTCATTAAAATAACGATTAGGCATATTTTTTAATTAGTTTTTAGAGCCGCGTTTTATACTCGTTTGGGTTTCACGATCATATACTAATTAGCTAATGGTTTTAGGTATCAGGAAGGTTATATTTATAGGAGGTTTACTCGCATTTGCGTGGAGGGAGAGTAGAAAACCATCCTCAGTACACCCGATTGAGATTCGAACCTCGATCTCCCCATCATCGGCCACTCTAGCCTATTGTGAGAGTAGCGCGTATCAGACCACGTGGCCACAGAAGAGGGTGTAGTCCTATTAAGATTGTGTTTAAAGGTTTAGTAACTAAAACTCAAATTACTGTCGTGTTTTAAAAAATAATTTTGATCATGGATTTAAAAAAAATCTTTTTTATTTTCCCATAAACTCCCGCGTCACACCTGTTGATTCTTTGCGGCACAACGGTGGAAAGGTTCTGGTCTAATACGTCACGCTTGTTGTATTACCATTGATAAGGAGGTTGAGGTTGGAAACTAAGATGAATGCACTGTGCGGTGGTTTTCTACAGGATATTTGTCACTGTTTTCCACGCGAATGAGAGTTATTCTCTAACTAACCTTCTCATTCATGGATCGTATATTAAGCCGTGAAATAGTTCTTGTATTAAATGTTGATACTAAGATCCCCCCAAAAAACCTATATTTATACCACTATACATTCATTATCGCAGATATTGTTTGTTGCCCCCCAGCTTAGCAAGGATAGCCAAATTGGTGCAAGTTTAAGCTTGTTTAACCAAATTGCCATAGAAAGAACCTTTTAGAGGATTTACTAATTAATCTAGGGAGGTCAAAATCTACCAAAGAAGTCTATATTAATAAAACTGCTTTTGAAACGAAAGCAATCTGTCAAAAGTGACAGCTGAGTAGCATATTGCTTGGTATATTGGTGGTTAAATTTAATTAGCAACACTTTGACCTACCTGAATAAGTTCTTCATATACATAAGTAGTATACACGGCACCTCATAACAGCCCTCAGGCGTTGTTATTGTAACCTGTATCCTGTTGTGACGTCACCTGTTGTTTCT